>APFE031090806.1:0-59064 GCA_000404065.3 Pinus taeda | reverse complement strand
AAGCTTTCAGAAGTTCAAAGTATTTCAAATGGATGTGAAATCAGCTTTTCTGAATGGAGACTTAGAAGAAGAAGTGTATATTGAGCAACCAGATGGATTCATCCTTGGAAATGATCCATAACTTGTATGCAGACTTAAGAAGGCTCTCTATGGTCTTAAACAAGCTCCAAGGGCTTGGTATTATCATTTGGACAAATATCTTCATCAACAAGGTTTCTCAAAAGGATCGGCAGATAGCAATCTTTATATAAAAATTGAAAATAACAAAATGCTAATACTTGTTGTGTATGTTGATGATATCATCTTTGGCAGCAATGAAGAAGCTATGAGTCAGAAATTTGCCTTGGTAATGCAGAAAGAATTCGAAATGTCCTTGCTTGGAGAACTGACATATTTTCTTGGATTACAAATCCAACAAAATGAAGGTGGTATCTTTTTATCTCAAATCAAGTACCTCAAGCAGATTTTGAAGAAGTATGGCATGGAAGATTCGAAACCAGTATGTACCCCTATGGTTACAGGATGCAGCCTTAGTGCAAATGATGAATTAGCAGTAGTGCATCAACCAACTTTTAGATCCATGATTGGAAGTCTGCTCTATCTAACAGGTACCCGACTAGACATCATGCATGCAGTGGGAATGGTTGGAAGATTTCAGGCAAATCCAAAGGAAACTCATCTTCAGGCAGTAAAGAGAATTTTCAAGTATCTTCAAGGAACTCAAAACTATGGCCTATGGTATCCTAGAGGTACAGATCTCACTCTTCATGCTTATACAGATGCAGATTGGGCTAGAAGCGTGGATGGCAAGAAAAGCACTAGTGGTGGTGCATTCTTTATGGGTTCCAAATCAGTATATTGGTTCAACAAGAAAAAAAGTTCGATTGCTTTATCTACAACTGAAGCAGAATATGTGGCTCCTGCATCTTGTTGCACACAAATCCTTTGGATGATGCAAACTTCGCAGGATTTTCAAATCACTTGTACTCCACCTATCTCCACCTTATGTGATAATACAAGTGTAATCAACATTTCAAAGAACCCAGTCATGCATTCAAAGACCAAGCACATACCGATCAAGTATCATTTTCTCTAGGAACAAGTGCTAGAACAAAAGGTCAAATTGGAATATGTTCCCTCCAAGGAACAAGTTGCTGATATTTTCACCAAACCACTACCCAGGGAGACATTTGAATACCTCAGACAGAAGCTGGGGGTAGTTGATGCAACATCTTGCTGTTGAAACCTGTTTGTTTCAGAGAAATATGGTTGTACATGAGTTGCATGAGGAGGATCCGCATACATACGCCGGTTTATGCAAATACAATTGCGTATATGATGGTTTGAAGGAAATTAGTGGGGACAGACTTTGGTTGAAGAGAGTCTGATATGGGTCTGATAGAGACCATCTAGCACAGGTTCAGGGGGAGCAGATAAACTACTGATAATACATTGTTGGCATTACATTAGAAGCTTTTGGTTCAAGTACAAGCTGTTTTGGGTTTAGGTGGATTAGCTGCAAAAGGAGAACAGAAGGAAAACATGGTTGCTGATCTGTAGAGTGATTGACAGATGCTGCTGATATCAGTTATTAGTGACTTTCATAAGTCTTTCTATTTCGTCTCTATGTCATGTATATCGTTTATTGTCAAGGTCATGTAACGGCCTATTTTGGTTTCCCCACTATGCCTGGGATGAATGATGTAATGTACTTGGTTGTCTTATGTAAATTTCTGGTGTATCCCCACTTGGTTGGGTGATGGTGTATGTATAGATTCTCTTGGTGATAGGAAGGCCTTTTATGATGTATAAGTCATGGTTCTTCTTGAAGAACATCTTTTTGCAGATCTTGCCTATAAGTCAGGGTGAGCTTGGTCAACACAACAGAGCAGAGATTTCAGCATGTACTTAAGGGGAGCACAACCCTTTGCCCTTGATGACAAAGGCGGAGAATGACTTTGAGGATCTTGGGGTTGCCATCAAGTCCAAAAGGGGATATTGTTGGCATTATGGCACAGGTTTGGCGCTATGGCACAGGTGTTGTCCTTGATGGCAACTCACTCTGGTGACAGATCACAGTTCAGGCACTCAAAAAGAAGAAAAAGATATATACTCAGGTTCACCTTGATGAAGCCGCGTATACACTCTGGTTAGATGTTCTGAAGTCGCGTATGTGTATACACGCACTTTCATGCAAGAAAAAGCGCGTACATGTGGGAGAACTTATTTTTGGTTCGTGGTATTTAGTCCTTGGTATTTGGAGCTATGGTTTTTGGGCCATGGTATCTCGTAAGAAGTGTTGATCCCAAGTATTGAGTCCATGGTATTGATTTTTTATGGTTTAGGATCGTGGTATTGTGAAAGGCCTAAGACTATAAAAGAGGAAGGAGGTCATTTGGCAAAGGATAGTCTGAATTAATTGAAAATCTGATAAAGTGCTAGATTTGGAATACTGGGGATTGGGTTATGGTACAAATCTGGATGTGAATGAAGGAGGAACCTGAGCGCAAGGAGAAGTATAATTTCTATTGAAGGGTCAAAATCTTAAGGCTTGAATAATAGTATCTTTGAATGATTTTGATCTGTTATATGTGGCGCAGGCTTGATCTATAAATCTAGGTTAACTAATGTCTGAATGATTGGAAGAGTGAATTATCATTTATAGATCTATATGCAGGTTCAGTGAAGCGAAGGCGCATATACATGCTGGTTCTGTGACTAAAAACAGTGTATACGTAGGTTGGTCCAAACACAGAAGTGTATGCACACAGGTTTCTGGTTATTAAAGTAGCGTATGTCTCTTAAATTGTGTTCTAGCTGCTTCTGTTTATTGCTGCAGTGTTCTGGGTTCAGAATTTGGTGTCTGGTTACTATTACTGTGTTCTAGGTACAGTTGTCAGAGAAGTGTCTATTTGATTCAGTGTTAATTGGTGAAAAGGAGATTGTTTGATACAAAAATTCTTGATGATTGATTGATGTTCATGGATCCAGTCTGAAAAATTAAGAAACGTGGTCCCTGGAAGCAAAGAGAAGGTTGTAGCCTTCTGCAGGTAGCAGCCTGCGTACTAGTATCCCAGCTAGTACAAGAGCTAAGGGGGTTGTAGCTCCCTTCCAAGAAAAGCTGGAGAACGAGAGAGGGTTGTAGCTCTCTGCAGGTAGCAGCCTGCGTACTGGTAAAGGATTGCACCAGTATATAAACATTGTAAAAATAAGTTTCTAAATAAAGGAAGATAGAGACGAATTGCATCAAGTGGTTTTCACCCACATTGGGTTTCCACCTTATATCTTGTGTTCTTGTTTGTGATTGTCTTCTGCTCTGTTTCACTGTTTCTGGTCACTTCTTATTTGATCCTGATACATAGATTAACGATTAAAACTGTAAGATAAATTAAATTATAAGTCTGCATGGTATACGTGGGTTTCCTTATCTGTAGTTGTGTATATACATGGTTTTCACTAACTGAAGTAGCGTATGTGATCTGGGTTTGAAAAAGAAAATAATTGACTTGATAATATTGATTCATCCCCCCTCTCAGTATTATTTCCAACAAGTGAAGTACCCAATCACCTAGTTGGAACTGCTTTTTCCTGATAAATTTGTCATGCCATTTCTTGCATTGCTTTTGCACCAAAATATTCTGTTAAACAACATCCCTTCGAAATTCATCCAATTCGTTTAACTGCAATAGACATTGTTGCTATGCTTTCGAGATATCTAGACCGAACTGAATTGCAGTCCTAAAAGTATTTATCTGAAATTCAATTGGAAAAAATACTTGTTTTCCATACACTAGCTCATATGGTGTATGTGCAGTGTTGTTCCTCCAAGTGGTTCGATAAGCCCATAAGGCGTCAAGCAATTGAATAGCCCAATATTTCCTGTGCATGTTTACTATTTTGGTGAGGATGGATTCGATCACCTTATTTGTGGATTCCACCTGGCCATTTGCTCGCGGGTGGTATGGTGTAGACTTCCTGTGCCAAATATTATATTGATTCATGACTTCCTATATCAAGTTAGAAACAAACTGCGGTCCATTGTCAGAAACGATTTCTCTAGGAACACCAAATCTAGTAAAAATTTCATTAAACAAAAAATCAACAACAACTTTTTTAGTGGCAAAAAAAAAACTTTAGCCTCTACCCATTTAGTAACAAAATCAATACAAACCAAGATAATATTTTTGTTTAAAGTTGTGGGATTTATGGTTCCTACAAAATCAATAGCCCATTTTTCAAAGGGCTCAATCATGACTTGAGGACATAAAGGCATTTCATTGGCTTGAACAGGCTGACCCATTTATTTACAACTATCACAATGCCTTACATATTGTTTGGCATGCTTAAACAAAGAAGGCCAAAAATGGCCAGTGTGTAAAATTTTATATGCAGTTCATTTGTCAGCAAAGTGGCCACCGCAAGGTTCATCATGGGCAAATTTTAAAATATCAAACGTTTCTTCCTCTTTTAAACATCTGCAAATAACAAAATCTGGTTCGGTGTAAAAGAGGTCTCCCTTTATCCAAGAATATGAAGCACTTTTATGAATAATATTCAACTTTTCACGAGTAGATAAGTGAGGTGGTGTCTTTCCGGTGACTAAATAGTTGGCTAAGTCAACAAACCATGAAGATTTTGCTGACATAGAAAAAATATGTTCGTCATGGAAATCATCATCAATAGGAATTGCTTCGCCAGGATTTTTTAATCTGGAAAGATAATCAACTGCAATATTAGCCTTTTTTGTCCTATCAACAATTGTAACATTTAATTCCTGTAATAAAATTAACCACCTAGTCACTCTACCGCTAGTTAAAGGTTTATTCATTAAATATCTTATAAGAAAATGGTTAGTATGCACATAAACTTAATATCGTGTAATATAATGTCTGAATTTATTAATAGAAAAAATAATGGCTAAAAATTCTTTCTTAGTCACTGTATAGTTAAATTCGGCAGGTGACAATTTTTTACTGATGTAGTAAATAGCATAGGACTATTTATTCTCTTCTTTTCCTAATGCTGTGCCAATAGCAATGTCTAAAGCATCAGAGGAAATATGAAATGGCAGGGACCAGTTTGGTCCTCTCAAAATTGGTGCCTATACTAATTTTTCCTTCAATGTTTCAAATGACTGATGGCAAGCCGTGGACCAAGTGAATTCACTATCCTTAGCTAGTAATCAAAAAAGGGGAAGTAGAAATCTTCGAAACTTTTTCACTGAATCTCCGATAATAACCAGCATGTCCCAGGAAACCTCTCACTTCCCTTTGAGTTTTGGGTGCAGGTAGCTGAATAATAACTTCAATTTTAGTGGGGTCTACCTGAATACCCTTGTTAGAAATAAAATGACCAAGAACCACTTCTGCTTTGCACATTAATCTACATTTTTTATCACTCAGAGCAAGATGGGCCTCTTGGCAATGTAAAACCACTTTTTCTGAATTTTCAGGAGCTTCATAAAATTAGTTACCAAACACAGAAAAGTCATCCATATAAATCTCAACACATTCAAGATCAACAGAAATAGCCAACACAACCCTTTGAAAGGTAGTGGGTGCATTACACAAACCGAAAGGAAGAACTCGTTAGGAAAATGTACCCCAAGGGCATGTAAAGGTGGCTTTGTCTTGATCTGTAAGGTGCGATCTAGATTTGATTATACCCATTGAAGCCATCTAAAAATGAAAATTACTTTTTACCGGCAAGGGTATCTAGCACCTGATCAATGAAAGGAAGGGGAAAGTAATACTTAAGAGTGGCTTTGTTTAATTCTCAATAGTCAATGCAAATATGCCATCTCCCATATTTCTTAGGATCTATCACTAATGGAGAGACCCACTGGCTGTCAGCAATGGGGTAGATGAAATTCACATCTAAGGTTTTTTGTAATTCTTCTTTAACAATATCTCTTAGTGTGGGATAACTCATTCGTCTCTGGGGTTGTCGAACAGGTTGGGCTCCCTCCTAGATAAAGATATGATGAGTACAAGTCTCAGGAGGAATGCCTTTCATGTCTTCATAACTCCAAGATAATGCATCCAAATGATCTTGCAACAAGGTAGCAAGTTGCTCTTGCTGAGATGAATCCAGGTCTGAACTAATGTGTAATGATTTTCCTGGATTGATTTCAACAAGAGTAGCCTCGGGCTCAAGAATACAGGAAGATGATGCCATAGTATGGGATAAGGAAGGTTGGGAATAAGAGTTTTCTTGAAAATCCAGACTAAAGATTGGATAAGTGTATAAAAACTAGGCATAATGTCTAGCTTGTTTCAGAAATCTCGCAATTCACCATCTTGAGCAGACTCAGTATGATGGTGAATCAAAGAAATAGGTCGGGTCTCCTCATCACTACTATCATAATCTAACCATAAGGTATCCTTGAGTTCCTGAATAGATCTAGAAGGTGGGTATAAGGTGACATTTTTCCTAGAGTTTCCATGTAAAATGTACATGTCACCGGAGTGACCTCCAATATTGGCATCAGTCGTGGCAAGCCATGGTCACCCCAGAATCAAAGGATTTCCTGCCTCGAGATTCTTTGGCTAAAGCATAATGAAATCCATGGGGTATTCCCATGAATCTATAGAGGCAACCACGTCATCCAATACTCCATCGGGCTTGCTTTTAGATCTGTCTGGAAGTTCAAGCACGGTGGGTGTAGGATGAATGTAACTCAACCCAATTTGTTCCATGGTTTCCTTTGTCATCACATTGATGGCCGCGCCTAGGTCTATTAATACATTAGAGACAAGGATATCATCTATATAGACAGAAACATTTGGGTTTCCAATATCTGTATATTTCTCCATCGATACTCATCCTATCATTAACTCAGCTGCTCTACCAACAAACTAAAGAGTTTGAGGTTCTACTCTCTTCCTTCCATGCTTTTTAAGACATAATTTTTGAATGATCTTGGTACATATGGGAATTTTTTGGATAGATTGAACTAAAGGAACCTTTATAAAAATATTCCTTAATTAAGAAGCCAAGGTGGACTCAGGGTTAATCTTCTCCATGGCCAACTGCTCTGGATAGGTAGGTTGATTTGAAGAAGATGGTGAATCTAAAGGTACGGAAATGGGCTGGAGGGTGAAATTTTTTTTTGAATGATCAGGAGTCACCTCCTCATTTTTCTCCTCAATAATCATCATTAATTATTTTTGTTTTTTGGTTTAACTACCCTTCTTGATCTCAATTGAAGCTCATTTATCCCAACTGGTAAGGTTCGATAGGTAGGGAGAGGGGAAGGTCCAACTAAATAAATAAGTTATACTACCTTATTATTAGGATGTGGTACCAGTTGAGTATCTAGTTGAGGTGGTTTGAATGGTGGTGGAAAAGGAAAAGGTGGCAATGATTGACTCTGCTAAGGTAGAGAGGGAAATATGGTTGTGACATATGGTGCGGTGCATAAGAAGGAGGATATGATGGCATCTGAGCAGGATAGGAATGATATGAATGTTTGGCCCTCTCCATCCTTGTTGCCAAGGTTAACAGGACTATCCATGATGGAATGGTTCCCATGTTGCCAATGTTGAGAGTGATTATTATTATTATAATAGGAATATGGAGACGCATTATAGCCATAAAAATGTGGTTCAGGAGCCATACCTGCACTTACCTGAGGCCAATTCCTTCACACCCCATGGCATGTAAAGGCTCAAGTTCAGAATTCTCTCCTTCGAGTACAAATTTTAATCATGGTATGGAGGGGCAGTCCTCAGTGGCATGGTCCTCTACATTTTAGACAAAAAATAGACAATGACTCTTGTTATTTTTCTAGTTTTTGCTGAAATTTCAAAGAGTCTATTTGTTTGCTAACAATATTCATTATTTAAATTTTCATATTGTCCATATTATTCTCCAAGCCAATGATCATAACATATGTAGATCCCAGTTTGTTAGTTTTTCTTCGACCTCCTTTAGTGGATCTAGATTGGTTTTGGGAGAACTTCCAGCACAAGATACAAATTTGTTCAAAAGTTTTCTACGCAATGTCTCCTTATCCTAACAAATTCAGATTATGTCTAGAATCCTTAGTAAGTCCTTGTAGGAACAAGGTTCCAATAGTACTTAAATGAAATTTGTGTTTGGACCTTTAGAGTATATACAAAAATCTCTCCAAATAATGCTCCAAGGTCTCATCATCAACTTGTACAATGGTGAAGATCTTGTCTCGCATTTCTCTAGTTTTACAATATTCTTGATATTTATTCAAAAAGACTCTTCATGTGGTCCCAAGAACTTAAATTGTTTCCTCCTAGTCCCATGAACCAGCGCAATGTTGAATCCTTGAGAGTTGCAGGAAACAACTTTAATTTTTGGGCATTAGAAGAATAATCATAACTTCGACATAATATATCAAATTAAAAAAGAAATGAATCTAGGTCTTCGTGCACCTCACCATGAAAGTGTGGAAGAGCTAAAAGTGAAATATTATTCATTTTTACATTCCCTTCCGAGTTCACTATTGGAAATGCAAAAGTGGAGTACTCGTCATTTACATGGTTCTCACTAGACCCCTCTGCATGGTCTTCATGATCAGCCATTGTTGGGCCTCCAACAATGGCTGATCACACCTGAATCACTGTGTCCAGAATCCAGGTGGACTTTTCTGACATGATGAACTTGCGTTAACTTGGAATTCCTACCTGCAAAAGAAGGTCCAATATGAGAAGATTTTTTGGTATATTTTTGGCCTTTATTGGGCTTTAGACCCCTACCTTTCTTAGGAATTCATTTAAAAAAAATCAAATCCAAAAAAAAATTCAAATGCTTATAAAAGAAAAAGAATTTGGTAATTAATGCAATGGAAAAGAAAATCATCACTCATAAAATCCTCAAAACAATAGAAGCATACTGTAGAAAAAATAATAGCATACTTACCCGTATTGTAGAAAAATGGAAAGTTATTACCAATTTCAAATCGCCTCCATAGCAACGGTGCCAAAATGTTGGGTGCAGGAATTTCTGTCAAGTAGACTCCTTCAATAGTTAGTTTTCAACCCGGGGGTTTCGTAAACTTAGAGACGAAGCATAGGAAACGCTAGAAATGATATGAAATTTTCCAAACTCTATTCCTACTTCCTTAATTGAAATCTTGCAGAATCAAAAAGAAAATATCACCTGACAATTTACACCAAAGATCTTCTAGTGCTGGAATATGAAAGAAAGTACTTTTGTAGGAAAGCAAATGAAAGGAATTCTTAAACCTCTTGCAACAATATTTGAAAATGTAAATCTATGTTTATATTTAGTATGGTTGTGTTCCAGATTAATAATTGGACCCTTGAAGATATTTGGCTCCTTTTAGATCTTCCTCCTTGTACTAAGTTATTATTCATGTACTTTTGCAATGTGCTTGCACTAGCACCAAAATAAAGTTTAAGTGCTGGGAGTATATTTCACATTTGTATTGAAGATTTATGTCTTTATATGGGAACTCTAAGCCTTAAGGCTAGAGCACTCTGTTCCAATATCAAGAGATCGATTCCTTTATCGGGACAAAGGTTCCTGCACCAAGCTTTCTAATCCTTCTTTCGAGAAAATAAAGAATGTGTTAACTAAAAAAAATAAATTGCAAAGGTGAACATAACTTTTAAAGTAAATTCCTCAAAATGAAAGATGCTTCAACTAATCTTTTAATGTCTAAAACAAGAATTAATTCCAAAGTCAAAGAACACTTTTAATTAAGTAACTTTTGCATGTAATCTAAGAGATCATTTAAATGTGACAATAGGCTTCAATCTTGTAATAGCTATCGACATCACTGACCTGTGCGCATAACCTTTTAGACCTAGAAAGATTTCCTTTAAGAATTATTATGCATGAATCAAATCTTTCCTAAATAGCATAAAATGTAAGCATAGACCAGTGTGTGTCGCAACAACGTTTTGTTTCAAAAGTGTATCTAATTCAAAATATCAAAAGAACTTTAGAATGGAAATCACACTTTTTAGAATCACATTAAGACTTAATAAAAATCACACTCTTCAGTATCACATTAAGACTTATCAACTAAAAACAAAAGACCATTACTATAACAAACTAGAAGAATCATATGCGAAACTTCAAATGCACTAGTGCAGGAATGCTTGCTTGCATGATCGAGGTAGAAACCGAGATTAAACTTCAAATAAGGAAATCATAATATTAAACTTCAATCAAACTTGCACACCACAAATTTGTCACACTATAATGAAGTAAGATTTAAGCCTTGCATAAAGATAAAAGAAACATCTACTTACTTCACAATTTGCATTAAAAATAATTAACACACCTTAATAAAAAAGGGAAGAAGACAAGGGATAACGAGCTTGGTTGGCTGGGCCCTAGCCAACGAGTTCGTTTCCCTGTTTAGGAAACGTAAAGAATCGGCTCTTTAATCAATGTATCAACACAAAGTTACAGTGCAAGATTGAGAAAACATGGCATAGTTCCTTTCTATTAATGATCAACAAATATACATCATGAATTCGAATCTAGCCCAAAACGAGGGCGATATAAGAAAAATTACAAAAGGACAGAGTCACAGTGTCCTTTCTATATCTATCACTCGCTACCCTTTTTTATCTGAGTCCTACGTTTTATACATTCATTAAGGCCTGCGGCTGTAACCAAATTACAATGAGCATTCTAATATGAGCCTTTCAGCTATAACAAAACAGTAACAACAACTCATGCTAAGACTTTCGACTATAACAAAATACTATTCTAGGTATTCGGCCGGTGACCTAATCTCCTCCATATCCCTGATTTTCCTCCATGCTCCCAGCCTAGCTCGATTTAATCGTTCTAGAACACAGTGTCTGCATGGAGTGGTGGGTTGTCACGGTAGTTGAATATTCGCCAACGGTAGAAGTATTTGATGGACAATGAATTACTTATCTTGTTAGCATGGTCAAGTGCAAGAATTCTACCTACACTCGACCATGCTAAAAAGATAAGTAATTCATTGTCCATCAAATACTTATAGGAAGAGAATTATTAGTTACAAAGATTTAAAGGCATAAAATCTATGAAAATGATTAATTAAGAACATTCATAACCCTTACACATGAAACATAAAGCTAGTGCAGGAAGTAATACGATTCTTGGACTAGTGTAGGAATAAGGGAGTTTGCAAGGTTGAAACAGAGGTATAAGGTTATGGTTTTGAAGGGAAAAAGGGTTAAAAATGAAACAATTTAGCCTACCAACGATTTACATGTACAAATTTGTTTTAATATAATTTACCAAAATGATGTGGACCACCTTGAGATTGATGACCACCCAGAGAATTTTGACAACCCTGAGATTGGATGACCACCTGGAGAATGTTGACCATTGTCACGCGACAACATAGTGAGCGAAGCATCTAAAAATAAATAAAAATAAATTCAATATATATGTGTACATACATGTGATTCTACTTATTTATCATTTAAGTAAATGCGCGCGCACACACACACACACACACACACACATACCATGATGTAAACAATGGACCTCCCTTGATTCATTTGATATTCTCTTTGATCCATGACCTTGACCTCCCCCTCTAGTAGAAGCATGAGACTCTATTGATGTTCACCTCGAAGAATCATGTGGGAAATTCTCATCGATGATATGGATATCTATAGATATCTAGATGCGTGATATTTAGAAAGTTACCTCCTGCATTTATAGTTTATTTTAAAATTTCTCTTTAAAAAGATCAAGAATTTAGAAAATTGTTGTAACCCTTGAAGTTACCTCATGCATTTAAAAATCTTGAAATTTGTATTTAAAAAGATAAAGAATTCAAAACATTGATATAACCCTTGAAGTTACCTCATGCATTTAATTGATGTAACCCTTGAAATTACATCATGCATTTTAAGATCTTAAAATTGCTATTTAAAAACATTGAAAGAATTCAGAAAGTTTATGTAGCAATCTGAAGATCCTCATTTAAAATATACTTAGGACTAAAAACACAAATGTCAAAACATGTGCATTTTTAAAAATTAAATACAAAATTTTCTGAAACATGTCAAGTTCACCAAATTCTGCTTATATAGTGGGGGCACACTTAGTATAGAATTGAAAAAAACACATAGTCATTAAAAATGACACATTTATAACTAAAAAACACACACATATCAAAGATATCTTACAATTTCCATCAATAAATATTGATGGAGAACTTCTTAACGCTAATTAATCTTTCAAACACAAATTTTAAAATGGCATTGCCTCATACAATAGATTTTAGACATCCTATTAACATTTTCACAATGTTTTATGCTAAAATATTGAAATTGACTAACACTATTTTTTGCTTCTCCATGCAGTGGTTTTAACCTCCCTTTTTAAACTTGGTACATGCCTTTCATCTGGTTTCACAGATGTTTAGAATTGGTGAAGGCTACAATTCCATTGGATCCATACTTCCTAGTTGTTTCTAAGCCTTCTATCAATGTAATATAATATGATTCATTGTTTGTTGTTCTTCTAGGTATATTCATTTTCCTTTGGAGGACTTTGTTTGTAACAATATTGCATAGCACATAAGTAATCGTTGTTCACCCTCGATTTGGATAAGAAGAATATTGTATGCATAATGTCCATTTTTCAACCATTTTTAATGGGTTTTATGATCCCTATAAAAAACAAATTCCATAAAATGAATTTAATATATTTATACAAGTATTGTTAGGTTGTGCAAAAGCTCATTGTTTAAACAAATATGTCGGAAGGCTAAGTAGCAAGAACAATTGTTTCTACTTGGTTGGATGGTTAGAGAATTGCAAGAAGAAAACAACTAGAGATTTCTAATGCAACTCAACTACAAATAGGTAATTCATTCAACTTAACTTCAACTCAACTGAAGGTTGGAAGTATTTATTAATTTATTTTTATTATCTTTCCACAAATACAAATTTTTCTAATTCAACTTAGCTTCAAATCACCCAAGTTTGAAAATATTTCTTAATTTATTTTTATTTTCATTCTTGGAAATTTAACACTCATTCCGCCTTGTTATAAAATTTATTTATTAAAGCTAAAATACATGTTTATTTATATGCCATACATGGGTCTATTTAGATGCTTCTTTAAAAACTATAATTAGCAAAGGAAAAAAAGATTAAAATGAAAAATGATAGACCATTTTATTCTAGTAAATTTAACACTTATACTAACTTATTATAATTTTTTCTTACTAAAACTATATAACATGTTTACTTATACGAAATAAATATGTCTATTTATATATGCTTATTTCAAAATATAGTTAAGAAAGAGGGAAAAAAAGTAAAATGAAAAACGATAGACCCAGTTTTATTCTAGTAAATTTAATATCTATGTTGCCTTCTTAAAATTAACACACTAACATTAAAATTAAAACACCAAAATAGATGAAAAAACAATGGCAACTCTCTAATTAGATTCAATCTCAATCACCCAACAAAATAGAAATGAAAAAGATGTATCTCAAAAAGAAACTACTACTTGAAAAGAGCAAGTACAATAACCTTCAATTAAGTGTATTCTACCTCATCCTAGGAAGCTAATAAGACCCATGTTCCAAGAAACTAGGGAAGCAAAGTGAATTACACATAATGAAAAAATTAACATAAATTAACATATAACAACAAAAGAAAGGAAAGTATGTTACCAAGAAGCATCAAGGTTGTTCTACGAGATAAATAAAGGTAGAACAAGTCAACCCAATAACATTAAAATTAAAACACTAAAATAAATGACAAAGTGATTCCAACACTCTAATTAGCTTCAATCTCATGCACCCGACAAAATATAAATGAAAAATATGTATCTCAAAAAGAAACTACTACTTGAAAAGAGCAAGTACAAGAACCTTCGATTAAGTGTATTCTGCCTCATTTTAGGAAGCTAATAAGATCCATGTTCCAAGAAAATAGGGATGCAAAGTGAATTACACATAATAAAAAAGAAAACATAAATGAACATATAACAACAAAAGCAAGGAAAATATGTTACCAAGAAGCATCACGGTTGTTGAACGACCATGATATGATCATCTTTTCCATTGGCATCCTCTTCGTTGATCAATTTTTTCATTTTTTCAATTAAAATGTTATGTGCTGAGAATATGGGGATATGATACTAGCATTAATGATAGGTGAATCATTTCTATATTTTTGGCACTACGTCATATGCCCATATTCTCAGGATATAACATTTTGATCGAGTAGGGGCTCTTTCTAATTGTAGGGCTTCTCTTCATAGTATTTTGGTGCATTTGGACCATAGTTCTATGAGATAAATCAAGGTAGAACAAATCAACCCAATAACATTAAAATCAAAACACAAAAAATAGATGACAAAACAATGCCAACACTCTAATTAGGAAGCCAATAAGATTAAAATTAAAACACCAAAAATAGATGACAAAACAATTTCAACACTCTAATTAACTTCAATCGCTTGCACCCAACAAAATAGAAATGAAAAATATGTATCTAAAAAAGAATCTATTACTTGAAAAGAGCAAGTACAAGAACCTTCAATTAAGTGTATTCTACCTCATCTTAGGAAGCTAAGAATACCCATGTACCAAGCAAATAGGGAAGCTTGAAGTGAATTACACATAATGGAAAAGGAAACATAAATGGACATATAACAACAGAAGCAAGGAAAGTATGTTACCAAGAAGCATCAAGGTTGTTCTATGAGATAAATCAAGGTAGGAAACAATAACAATAAAATTAGAACACAAAAAATAGATGACAAAGCAATACCAACACTCTAATTAGCAACCCAATAACATTAAAATTAAAACACCAAAAATAGATGACAAAGCAATGCCAACACTCTAATTAGATTCAATCTCATGCACCCAACAAAATAGAAATGAAAAAGATGTATCTCAAAAAGAAACTACTACTTGAAAAGAGCAAGTACAAGAACCTTCAATTAAGTGTATTCCACCTCATCTTAGGAAGCTAATATGACCCAAGTTCCAAGAAAATAGAGAAACAAAGTGAATTACACATAATGAAAAAGGAAACATAAATGAACATATAACAACAGAAGCAAGGAAAGTATGTTACCAAGAAGCCTCAAGTTTGTTCTATGAGATAAATCAACGTAGAACAAGTGAACCCAATAACATTAAAATTAAAAAACTAAAAATAGATGACAAAGTGATGCCAACACTCTAATTAGAAACCTAATAATATTAAAATTAGAACACAAAAAATAGATGACAAATCAATGTCAACACTCTAATTAGCTTCAATCTCATGCACCCAACAAAATAGAAATAAAAAAGATGTATCTCAAAAAGTAAATACTACTAGAAAAGAGAAAGTACAAGAACATTCAATTAAGTGTATTCTGTCTCATGTTAGGAAGCTAATAAAACCCATGTTCCAAGAAAATAGGGAAGAAAAGTAAATTACACATGATAAAAAAGGTAACATAAATGAATATATAACAACAGAAACAAGGAAAATATGTTACCAGGAAGCTTCAAGGTTGTTCAATGGCCATGATATCATCAACTTTTTCATTGGCGCCCTTTTCATTGATCAATTTTTTCATTTTGTTGATTAAAATGTTATGTATTAAGAAGATGGGGATATGATACTAACATTAATGATAGGTGCATCATTTCTAGTTATATGTCACTGCATCATATGCCCATATTCTCTGGATAGAATGTTTTGATCAAGTAGGGGCTCTTGATAATTGTAAGGCTTCTCTTCAAAGAATTTTGGTGCATTTGGACCATAGTTTTACGAGATAAATCAAGGTAAAACAAGTCAACCCAATAACATTAAAATTAAAACACCAAAAATAAATGACAAAGCAATGCCAACACTCTAATTAGCAACCCAGTAAAATTAAAATTAACACAGCAAAAATAGATGAAAAAGAAATCCAACAGTCTAATTAGCTTCAATCTCATGCACCCAACAAAATAAAAATGAAAAATATGTATATAAAAAAGAAACTACTACTTGAAAAGAGAAAATACAAGAACCTACAATTAAGTGTATTCTGCCTCATCTTAGGAAGTTAATAAGACCCATGTTCCAAGGAAATAGGGAATCTTGAAGTGAATTACACATAATGAAAAAGGAAACATAAATGAACATATAACAACAGAAGTAAGGAAAGTATGTTACCAAGAAGCATCAAGGTTGTTCTACAAGATAAATCAAGGTAGAACAAGTCAACCCAATAACATTAAAATTAAAACATCAAAAATGGATGACAAAGAAATGCCAACACTTCAATCTCATGGACCCAACAAAATAGAAATGAAAAATATGTATCTTAAAAAGAAACTACTACTTGAAAAGAGAAAGTACAAGAACCTTCAATTAAGTGTATTCTGTCTCATCTTAGGAAGCTAATAAGACCCATGTTCCAAGTAGAGTTGGTATAGATAGAGGGAGGAAATATCCTGTATGTAATGCCACCAGGCGTTATCGCCAAGGTAGTCATGTTGTAAAGGGAAGAAAAAATTACCTTGAACAAATTGATAATGTGGAGGATTGAACTAAAAGTTTGCAGGTATTTTCTAGTACAAAGTTAATCTAGCACTTTAGCAAATTCTATAGGATATGATACAATTAGTAGAAAATAATAGAGAACTAGAAAATAAGGTAAATTCTTACAATTACAATATTTGACATGTGGATGACATTAGATTGTTGGATCCACCAATAAATATATGGCATAGTCGATATAGATAGAGGGAGGAAATATCCTACTTGTAATGCCACCAGGCGTTACCGTCAAGGCAATTATGTTGTGAAGGGAAAAAAAAGTGACCTGGAGCAAATTGATAATGTGGAGGATTGAACTAAAAGTTTGCAGGTATTTTCTAGTACAAAGTTAATCTAGCACTTTAGAAAATACTACACAATATGGTATAATTAGTAGAAAATAACAGAGAAGTAGACAATAAGCTACATTCTTACAATTACGGTCTTTGACATGTGGATGCCATTAGATTGATGGATCCACCAATAAATATATGGCAAAGTCAGTATAGATAGAGGGAGGAAAGATCCTGTTTGTGATACCACAGAGCGTTACCGTTAAGGCACTCATGCCGTAAAGTGAAGCAAAAGTGTCCTGGAACAAATTGATAATGTGGAGGATTGAAATTGATAATGTGACAACAATGATTTGGGTGAATCTGAGCTAGAGGTAGCATTGAGGGAATATGCATTGATAATATTATTGTCCTTTGAAATTATTATTGTTAAGTGACCTAGTTAAATGGGTCATCTACAACAATTTTTAAAATATTTACACAGTCTAATTTTATTTAAAAATAAAAACAGAGAAATGGAAAGCTCAAAATGAAAAATGATACATTAAATGAAGTACAAAATTCAACTATCTCTTCTTAACCAACACCATGATAGATTATATCGAATAATTTGATATTTATAAATCATCGCTTCATTGATATGCATTGTATTTCTTTCTAACTCTCAAACTGAATTGCATAAATATCAATAGAGTTCTATATATACTGGTTACATGATATATATTACATGGTAATGTTTTTAGCCAAGAGATGTTATAAACCATTAATAGTTTTTCCAAACAATATTATCAACTAATAATATAATGTTACTATTATAATATATTATCAATGCATAGAGGGAAGAATGAGGGTACTCCATGTCACAACAAATTTTCTTATGAAGTAGTTGCATAGTCTCCTGTCATATATCACATTCGAGATCGAGTTTATCCAGTTCCAAGAGCGGAGGCAACATAAAAAGCAAAGGAAGCATAGTTCTGTTGTACTAGCAAGGGAAGCGGCCAAATATTTATTGACTATGAAGATAATGAGATGATGAGGCCTTTGCAAATAGTTCATTTGTTCTAAATCAATTAATAAATATCTGTTAGGTTTTACTACAATATCCAATTCTACTAGATGTATTTTGTCCCTAATTTTGAAGGATAAGGATGGATATAGTCCATTTTTTTGGAGTTTGAATTTGTTATCCAACCTGTCTCAGAGTCTTCTAGTGTTCAAGTTTCAAAAGTCATAAATATTTTGGAAGGGATTGGTAATTCAATTCTTGCCATTTTTGCGGTCTTTTATTTTTTGAAGTGTTTACAATGACTACTCTTTTGGTCAAGATGCTAAACTTCATCTATGCTTAAACTATGGAGAAAGCTTATGTTTCAGATAGATAATTGAAACCTAACCTATAGGTACTGCTTGTCCATGTGACTCTACGAACAATACATTAGGATTGGAGTGATGCAAATTTATTCATCCATTCCTCTCCTTTAAGGATTAGTGCAGGGGAAATTGAAATTTAGTGTAGGTGAATTTCTAGCAGATATATTTGTCGTATACTTATAATTGTAAGTAGAATTACTAGATACAATCGAAAAAAGAAAGTTGTTTGAATAAAATCATTTACTATATAATTGAAATTTGTAATTTATATAGTATAATTTCTTAATGCCAAAAAATTATAATGATTAGACTGCACCCCCTCCCGTCCCCTCGCCCACCCCCCAGTTTTTTTTCCTTTGTTATCTCATTCACACAAAAGGTGAGTTTGGATATCCACATGCTTTCTCTCTCATCATACTTAATATATATCTTCCATGAGTAATACAATTCTAATTATAATAGCTAGAAATTTTTATATCCCACTGAAGTTGTTCTCCTTTGGTTCTTTTACTACTTGAAAACGACCAAAAGAAAATAATTATAACAACATCTAAGAAGAAGTATCCCATGGATGTTGTTTTGTTTTAATACTTGAGGTCATAAAAAAAAATGTTGAAGCTTCACTATGTTTGCTAAAATAGAAACTATGATTGGATGGTTGACCATCTAATGTTAAGGTTATGATCAATAATATTTTAATAAAATATTTTTTGGCCCTAAATATTTTTTTCTTGTATTTAAATGAGCTTCCAAGTTATAAGGAGAAAGGAGCCTTGGGAAACTTACTTGGTCTAGATGAGGAGGCCGAGAACGCTGCCATCGACGAGTGCAACCAACCAAAATTCCTCTCGCACCAAGCTGCAAAAAAAAAAAAAACATTATAAAAAAATCCAATTTAAAAATTACTGTAAACAAAAAATTTAAATTACAAAAAAATTAAATTACAAAAAAATTAAATTATGAACAAAACTCATAGCGATCAACTTCAGATTTGGTAGGGCTTCAACTCAAACCAACCATGCTCAACAGAGCAATAAATTTAAATTATGAACGAACCTCACAGCGCTCGACATACAACATTCAAAATTCAATAGAGCTCACAATGCTCGACATAACACATTCAAAAATCAAAAGAGGTCATAGTGCTTGACAAATCACATTAAAAAATCAATAGAGCTCATAGCACTTGAGAAACCACATTAAAAAATCAATAGAGCAAAAAACTTTGTAGCAGGGTATGGCCTGTCATATATATAAAAAAAATTTCGGCCAAATCAATAATTTGGCTGAGAAACAATAGTTTGGCCTAACACATAGTTCGATCGAATCATATATTCGGTCGAACTATATTTTTGCCGATTTTTTCAACTCTGGAAAAAATTTCGTTTAATGGCCAGTGTTTTTTTAATAGCCAAAAGTTCGGCCGATTTTTTTTTTATTCCACTGAAAAATTGAGATTGTGAATTTTTTGGGGGCATTTCTCACAAAAGTGTAACCCAACTTCATGTTTTCACCCTAATATAATTATGCATCCAACACATAATTAACATTTGAGCAAATATATAAGAATATAAGCTAAAAATAAATTTAAAAAATTAGTTTTCTTCTTTTGCCTCTATTTTAGTCACTACAACACCACCCAAAATTTTTGTCTTGTGTATTTAAATTTTTGGTCCCCTTGTCCGTTTCAAGGTCTTAGTGAATTTCCTATTGATTTCAATGTCAAAATCCTTTAATAACATAGTAATCATCAGGGCTACAAGTGCTTTTATGTCCATGAGGCACATCTCCTATGCTTACCTGTCTTGCTTTATCCTCATCATTAGGGTTTATGGCATTTTACATTCATTCATATTGCAAAGGATGTTTCAACAATACCTTTACATTGGTGTTTATGTAGGTTAAAGGAATTAATTTTTTTAAGAAGGTTTCAAAGCTATACTTATGTGCACCTTTTGTATGCCCAAGTTTTTGGATGAGGATGCAGTTAGAATAGGAGGCTTATTATTACTAGTGGCAACTCCTAATGGGAGTAGATATTGTTATGCTGGTAGGATTATATGATGGATTTGGATTCACCGGTGGTTTTGAACATCAACATGTTATCCCAAGGATTAATTTGGCTCATCCATACTTAGTGTGCAAGTAATAACGAGTTTGGAGTCTCCTCCACTTGAAATTTCCTCAGGCTCCTTTCCCTATGAATTATTAAACTTTATTTCTCCTTTGACCTTACTTGGGTTGCATTGAATCCCTATAGGGTATGCCTTAAACTTTGAAGAACTTGTATTTTCTACCTTTATCACAAGTCACAGTCGCATCACAGTCACAACTTGTAGTGTTAGTTTTCCTGGCTTCTAGATATGTGATTTGTGACTAGATTCTACTGATTCTATTTACAACTAGCCTATCTATCCTCTACTAATGCGATCTACAACTTACTCACTTCCCTCTACAAATGCAATTTGTAACTAGCCTTTGCTAATGAAATTTACAACTTAGTAACTTCCCTCTACTAATGTGATTTACAACTAGCCTATCTAGCCTCTACTAATGTGATTTGCGACTTACTCATTGCCTTCTAGAAATGTAATTTGTAACTAGCCTCTACTAATGCAATTTGCAACTTTCCTATCTAGCCTCTGTTAATGTGATTTGTGACTAGCCTATCTAGCCTCCACTAATGTGATTTGCATCTAGCCATTGCTAATGTGATTCACGACTTACACTTTTCCCTCTATAATGTGACTTGTGACTAATATTTTTCTCATCGCATGCAACAAATCCAAGTCACACTTTGAAATTGCGACTGCTGCTAGGAATTAAGACTGTGACTACAAAGGGCCACTGTCACTATAGATCACGACTGTGACTACAAGGGGTCATTGTCACTAGAAATTGTGATTGTGACTAAAAGGGTGACTATGACTAGAAATTGTGACTATGGCTACAAAGGGTCACTATCACTACAAATTGAGATTATGACTACAAGGGTGATTGTTAGAAAGTGTGTCTGTGACTATAAGGAATATGAAAGGTTGCATGGAAGGTGAAAGGTCACCCTTCTCAATTCTATAAATATACCCTTATGCCTAATTTGTAAGAGACTTTAACACTTGAGCTAGGACTAGCATTATATAGCTTATTTGTGCTTATGGATCTAGAGGCATTCAATTCTTGGAAGATAGTAGATGAGTTGAGGTGAGGCTAGGTTTTTGCTTTGAAAGATGGTATGAGCATCCCATGTTCTATTATTAGGCTTGATGGTTTGCATGACTTGTACTTTTATTTGCAACAACATTAATAAGTTCTTCATTTTGGCATTGATTCCCATGTATCTTCATGGTATTTGTAATGGCTGTCTAGTACATTTACTATGGGTGCATGCGTGCTTACATATTGGGTACATGTTGATGAACTGGTTGATGGATTATGTCATACATGTTTTCTTTGAATATTTGTTTTCTCATTCCACGCAATGCCATTAATTTATTGTGAAGTAATTTGTCTTAAAGTTTTATTACATTCTCATTTTTATATATCTTAGATGGTTTTAGCTAACTGACTCCTTGATATATACTCCTTGTTATTATATTATATTCTCATATTATGTTCTACATGTTATCAATCATGGTCTAATTTTATTTCCATTTTCGAGGCATTTCATTCTTTTCCTCACACTAACATCCTCATATTTGATAACCAGGAGAAAAACCTACATGGTAACAACTCGACCCGCATACCAAATGGGGCTCCTATCCCAAATAATGTGAGTTCTAATTGAGACTTCACACCGAGGAGACCCCTTACCTGTTGGCGGTACATTTCCCCCATATTAAAACCCTCAAAATATATTTACCCTTGGGATGACATCATCATATTGAATATTGTTGGTTCTTCTAAAGTTGATCTTGTTAGCACATTTTTTGTTTGTTTTGAGGCCTATTTTTAACCTCAAAATTCCCCTAATGCAAAATACATACCCCTTGTTACATATGCTATTAGAGTTGGAAGTTTGATGTATCCAATGGTCAGTACTAGACCAAAATTTGCACATATAGTGGTACAATTGAGTAGGTATACTTCGAAACCAGGGAAGGAGCATTGCACAATAGTAAAGATGGTTTTTTGGAATTTGTGTGGAAATACTGGTTAAGGATTATTCTACCATGGAAGGTTAATATTAAACACAATGTTGGACATACATGGCTTTGTTGATGCAAATTGGGATAGAGGCATGGATTACAAAAGATCTTCAATTGGCTACATGTTTAACCTATTTGGAGGAGGATTAGTTGGATAAGAAAGAGACAATATGTACTGTCACTCTTAACTACAAAAGGTGAATACATGGAAGCCACTCATGCAAATCAAGGAAGAAGTGTGGTTGAAGATATCATGTTTAGATATTGGTTAGGTAAAACAAGCTATAAGGATAAATTATGATAGTAAGAGTGCAATCTTCTAGGCAACAAACCTGGCTTATCATTCTAACAGAAGTGAATTTATGTTCAATATCACTTTGTGAGAGATATGATTTGAGAAAATAAGGTTCTATTGGTAAAGGTGGACATTTTGAAGAATGTTGCAGATTCATTAACAAAATTCATGAACACTGAGAAGTTCTCTTGATGTGGAGAGACAATGGACAATTATTGCCCTAGATTATTGATTATGTACTCGTACAACCACTTATATGCAAAGAAAACAACAAGTGAGAAAATGTTGCGTATGTGTTATATTCTTTTCAGGACTACCCCCTATATGTTGTAAACTATTCTAAGCACAATGAGGTGGTGAAAAAGGGGGTGGAAGCCCCCCCTACTCAAAGGAGTTGTAGGGGGGTGAAGCCCCCTTTACTTAGGAGGTTCACATGGGAGAAGATGCCTAATTAGAGGTTTGGGTGTAGTATTCGCAACAATAATTTGAGAATTTTCATATACCCATATTTAGTGGGTTTTGGCACACAATTTTTAGTTTTAATGGTTTTATGGCACATTGTGGTTCATTGCAACGATTTTGTAATTCTATTTATAAAACTACGATTGTATTCTATATGGGCTAAACGGATTGGAAATTTTTCGATGCCACAAGATATACATATTGAAATGTAATACTATAAATAATAAATATATTGAAAGATATTTATGGTTTTCCTTATTTAAGTTTCCATGGTAAAATCTTCATTTTAGTGTGTGTGTGTGCGCGTGCGCCATTACATCTTTTAGGTTTTTATTAAGATTATATTTGCAAATATTAACTATATATGCTTAAGATCTACAATATCAAGGCATTGATAATTTTTTAATGTAGTTAATGGTGGATCCATACCCATAAAGTGCCATTTTTTATGAGGCATGGGAGGAGGTGTTGTTATAAGACCATTTTTCCAAGGGAAATCATTTTACCCATTGTGTTTGTTTATTAGATGTAAAGCATCATAGATATCGTTTTAAACATTTATTCAAAATATTAGTTTTCCAATGAAATTGAGGAATGTAAGATGAGCTATGGGTCAATTGAATACCTAAACAAGAAAATGATTTAGTCCAAAAAATTCCAGTGAAAATTGGATCTATGTTACTTAAAATAATCTTTGGTATTCCATGTAGTTTTGTACTATTTTCATGAATAATTCTACCACAATACTTGCTTTAAAAGGATGGGAAAGAGAGAAAAAATGGGAATGCGTTGTCATTTGATCTACCACTACCATAATAATTTTTTTTCCTTAATATTTATGTAAAATTGTAATAAAATCCATTGAAATGTCTTCCCAAAGGTGACTTGTTATGGCTAATGGTCGAAGGAACCTGAGGGACTTGATTGTATATCCCTTATTTTTTTGGCATACCACACATTATGCAACAAATTTTTGCACATCAACTTTAAGACCTTCCCAAAAAAATATTCCTTGATCCTATGGTATGTATTCAAGAACCATAAATGTCCTCCTACAAGAGAAGTGTGTAACCCTCAAAAAGGATCTTCTGCTCGAGTTGAAAATTCTTACACAGTATAAGAGATATTGATACCATAAAAAATAAATTTTCTACATAAAATTTTATATTACATCAAGATTCTCCTAGATTTTTTGAATTATCTTGCATGTATTCTCATCTTGCTACCATTATATCCCTACTTCTTCCACCCAGTTATATTGTGGAATGGAAATAGTCATAATAAACCCTTTGTGTTTTCTTCTTTCCTTGAGATTACAACTGCCAAAATAATTTTTTTTTCCCTTTTGTAAGTAATTTCAAAGTCATAACTCAACATATTTGTGATCCATTTTTGTTTTTCTTCTAAATATTGTCTTTGCTCCAAGAAGTACATAATACTATCATGATCTATTTTTAATTTGAAGTTTCTTCGTATTAGGTATAAACACTATTTCTTAACTGCATGTAGTATGACCAACAATTATTTTTAATAGATGGGTTTGTGTAAGTTATTTACTTTAAGTTCACTACTTTCAAAGACAATGGGCCTTCCTTCTTGCATCAAAAATCCAACAATGCCATTTCCTGACACATCAAACTCCATAATGAAGGATTTTTGTGAAGTCAGGTGTTGCCAAGATGGGAGTTGTACGCATAGCCTCTTTAAGTTCTTTAAAACCTTTGGTTTCTTTTTTAGTCCAAGAAAATTCTTCCTTCTTTATAAGCTTGTTAGAGGTGCTACTATTTGACTATAATTCTTAACAAACTTGTAGTAGTATCATGTCAATCCTAAGGCCTCTTACTTTCTTCAAGGTATTGGGAATTTTCCATTCCATCACAACTTTGATTTTGTTAAGATCCACTTTGAGACAGTCATGTGATATAAGATAACCCAAATATTCCATTTCTTGAATTCCAAAGGAACACTTGGAAGGCTTTGAATATATGTTTTTCTCTTCCACTAGTGTTATCACCCGATTGACATGATGTACATGCTCTTCCCAAAATTTGTTGTAGATTAGTATGTCATAAAAAAATACCAACACAAAATTTCAAAGGAAGGTTTTGAAAATATAATTCAAAAAACTTTGAAATGTTAAAGGTTCATTTGCATATCCAAATGGAATAAAAAAAACTCATAATGACCTTCTTGTGTTCTAAATTCCATTTTGGGTTGTCTTCTTGCCTCATTCTAATTTGATGATATCTAAAATGAAGATCCAATTGAGCAAAGAAAATTGGTTAGTGCAGTTCATCTAGTAATTCATCAATGATAGGAACATGAAACTTATCTTTGGTTATAATTTTGTTTGGATGTCTATAATATATAACCATGTCTATAATCTGGCTAGGTTGAAGGATGTGCGCCTTTAACATTTGTTGTACCATATGCTCAATCTCACTCTTTTGTGAATGCAAATACCCGTAAGATATGGTTTTAGGTGGTATGCTTCCAAGTTGAAAATGAATAGCATGATCATGATCTTGGGCATGTGGAAGATCCTTAATCTTGTCTCGAAATACCTTAGAATGGTTTTTGATAAATTTTTGGAGATCCAATGACACAAAGGATTGTTGCGAGTGAGACCACCCTACGGTCTCGGGTTGAAAACCCCAACAAAGAGGATGGTAAAAAAAACAAGAAATTCTCAGGCAAACAACCTAAATTCTTATTCTACTGAACTGTGTAGGAGTGTCCTTACCCAGAGGTCCTACGTTTGGGTAGATCCCACAGGGTGAGAACCCTCAGCTTCTCTTGATGCCTTTGAAACCTGAAAACTATTCAAGTGAAACATATATGCCAGTAGAAACATAAAGCGTGTTCATGATATTAAATTTAGATCATATAAATGAATGAAAAATTATGCATCAATATAAGATTCATAACTGAATTACAATATAAATCAATGCATAAACACGTTTAATATCGGGAACTAAACATCATTTCTTTATTGAAGTAAGCTACAAGTAAGGTGGAGAAATATAACCTGAGTCTTTCTCTGGCTCCAAGCGGAACTGTCCTCTGGATCTGTCCTTTCCTGGCCTCAACAATCTTCCTCCATCACCAACACAAGGATATCTCAATAAAGATGAAGGATATCTCTAACATGGAAACAAGGGTTTCTTGAAACTTTGGGGAGTGCAAGAGGCATAGGGATTTCTTCAGAATCGATTAGTGATAATCTCACTTTAGTATCAATATCTCATATCTTCCCCCTTAAGGCATTCCCATGGAGGTTTATTTATACTTCTCCATATTAGTTTTTTCAATTAGGAAATAGTTGGGCCACAGGCTATAGGAGGTGAGTAACAGGTAAAAACCATGAACTCCACTTGAAATTAAGGAATTTTTTTTCAAGTGTTTTAACACATGTACGTGGGTTGGGTATATGCTGACCCGTATGTACACACTTTTATCATAGGGAAAAGTAGCATATAGGGAATAAACATTGTTTCTTATATTTTGGACCAAGTCTAGAAGGAAGGGTTTCCCTAGGCCATAATCAGAGCATTAGATCTACCAACAAGGGTAGATCTAATGTATGATATCATAAGGGGTACATGATGGCTGAAATGTATTAAGTGTATAGAACGAATCATGCTAAGACCAAGGAGGATTTCACTAGAATCCAACTTGCCAAGCCAGCGAAAGAGATCAGAAAGAAAATGTTGTCTAAGATGGGCATAACCATGCTCAGAAATACTAAAGCATGTCTGCATGTCAAGTAAAAAAGTGGATCCAATATGCATACAAGTATAAAGGAACTAAAAATACATAATGACCATTTGAGCATAATCAATAAAGTAAATGTTTGAATATCACATATAAAGAGCTGATCAATGATGCTGAAGTATGAAGCTAATCATTGAAGTTAAGAAACTGATCCAAATAGTACCAAGTCAACATGGTGGAATAAATGGTGCTACACTGCAACTCGGGTGCCAACATATAGGATGTCATTGTAAAGAACTACAACATATAAGGTGGATGGTGTCCACTAGAAGAAACATGAGCAACTGACAAGTGAACCAAGACATGTTGATGCAAACCCGAGGTCGTCACTAACCATCGTGGTACATTTCTACACAATGGGAATAAATGATTTGAATTCGATCATGTGAGAAATTGTTTGAGTACTAGTCATTGATGTATACCATTAACAAACGAGAGGATACTCACTAATAATGATGATGAGATTCAAGGTACCCACTACAATCTAACAAGTGAGAATAAATGAGTTGTAATAGAAAACTTGGAGGAATATATCAATCAAGAGACAATGATGTTTCCCACTATCGATAGCAAAGGAATCTACCATTGATGACTGCAAACTCTAAGGTACTACCAAATTTTCTCTAGATCTCTTTCCTAGAGAAATTATTTGAAGTTGATGGGAAAGGATCCAATAGAAGGAAGGCATTAAGGCATCCTTCATCAATCTAGCATGAGTGTAACTCGTAGGCCAATAATGTGGAAGGAATCAGACGAACAAAGATGTAGTAACCCAAATGAAGCACATTTTAGGTGTACACAAGATGTAACTAGCACATGATAGAAACCATCTAAACCAACCAATAATGAAAGATGACAAAGAGGTGAGGAATTCACCAATAGGGTCAAATGGAAACCAAGGCATTGCACGAATCCCAATGTGTGATAATGAACACTGATGTCGAGCATAAGGGAAACCACTCAGTCAAAGACCCATGATACTCATCAATGTTGAGCACAAGGTAACCTATCAATAATGAAAATAGGGCCAAGCTGTGGCTCTAGATCTTCCCTTAGAGCAATTTGTTATAGTCGATAATAGCAAGACCCGCCAGCAAGAAGTCAATGGAGACTCTCTCAAACTGGCACAAGCAAAGGACCAATATAGTTGATGTGATAATGAACATGATGCTGACAATTAGTGATGGCTGACTGAAAAATAGGTCAAGAGATATCGTAGAGAGGCCAACATAGGTTTACTTCCCTTGAACAAAAGCACGACTCAACTGTGACTACATGGTAGCATATGATAACTTTGTATAAGTTTTTCATGCAGGAGGCATAAGAAAACTCTCCATATGATTGGAAGAGATAACCAATTGGAGGAGTATTGACTTAATGAAAAGGTTAAGGATCTCCTAAGTCAAACTAAAGCCCATACCAATGGAGAAAAGACTTAATTTTGAGTGCTTTGTTGAAGGGCGACATAACTGACTCTAACTACCATCAAATATAGAAATAATGTCCTGTTCCCGCTCTTTTTTGGGATATATAAATTTTTTTGTTCTTTTCTTTTATATGAAGCTTGAAAAGGAATAAAAGAATGCTATAGTACAGTGGAAAGAACGGGTGTTGAAAAAGCAAACGCTCTAGTTCCTGGGAGGGGAATATTCCTATGTGTAATGCAATGTGGCGAAAACTGGTCAATGAAACTCAAAGAAATGTTCTTTCCACAGGTAAAAGGGTGCATCAAGTTACAAAGGCTAAGTGATTGCAAGGTTGATTTTGCAGAAGACATGGTCAAAAAGTGGCTTAAACACGAGTCCAAGTGGAGTCGGCTCAAGGCCAAAAGGTGCAAATAGTCAATATGAAATGCAACAATACAACTCAACACAAAGGCACCTCTAGGGTATAAGGCTAGAAAATAACACAGAAGAACAAGAATGAGTCTTCAACAGACAAGTCATGGCAGGACTAAAGAGGACTCTTGAGCCTACTCAATGTAGCATCATGAGCAACAAATGTTAGCGAGGATCTAACTAGGATGCCGATGTAAAGGTTGGCTCTACCATCACATCACGATTTTAAAGCCGACGAGTGAAAATGGATTATGAATCAAGACACAATGGGGTGGATCCTATGGAAAAAATATTGCAATATGGAGGGTAGGATGCAAAATACAATAGAGAGTGGTATTCCCTAACCTATATGCCAGTAAGAAAATTATACCTTCCATGACGGGTCTGCGGTCATGGGACTGAAGCGATTTCTCCAAGAAGTCTCCAACATTTCCTGTAAAGATAACCCATTCCCAACACTCCAAGCCAAATGGTCAAAAAGTCCATAAGATAAAAATCAACTTTTGAAAAAATAATTTTCATTTTTCAATCTATATAAGGACTTTTGGACTCACATTTTTGTCATTTGTGTTTTAAGCAAGATGTTGTGGAGAAAAACTCAAAAACCTCCTCTGTCAAACTCAACCATTCAAATTGCTTCAAAACTTCCAGGAAACCCTTTAATCATGCTTTTAATCATTTTTTATATTTTAAAGATGTTTTTTCATAATTTTGACCATAGGAAAATATGTTAAAAATTTCAAATCTGCGTACACGTAGGTTGTTAGGGTCCAACCCTAACCCACTTATTTATGTAATAGGGTCGAGTCATAGTTATAGTTAGTGAAAGAGTCAATAAAGCCCATATTAATAATTGTAAGTGGTTGAACCACATTTAAAGAAGGGACCACAGTTAGTTGCAAATGGGCCATGGTATTAGATAGATGGTATCAATAAGAACCATGGTACTGACCAATGGTATTGCGTGTATGAATCCTATATAAAAGATATAGACTCCCCTTGATCGTGTCTTATTTTGTAATCAAGCCTATCTCTATTGGAGGTTGCCTCCACGAAGAGGCAAGTGAACATTGCTTTCCTTTCTGAATAATAAAATACATGATGTTATTTCTCATTGTTCTGTGTTCTTGGTATATTTCTTTGCATATTTGGTATTCTGGTATCTTCTCGCAGGTCAAGAGCATAACAAGTGGTATCAGAGCACTTTCCAGGGCTGGTGGGATCTCCATTTTAGTAGATTTTTTTTTTGGCTAGAGACATGTTTCAGTGTCTTTAAACCACATGATCTATCATTGAGCACATAAACCAGCAGATTTAGGGAGGCATGCATGCAGAAAATACAAGAGATGGTCACGATTGTTGGACTCCCTTGTAACTCCTGTGGGTGCCCCTTTGAGTAGTAGCGCATTAGATAGAACTATGCACAGAATGTCTTCCAAGTACCCTCTAGGTATATCAGAAGCCCCTTAGGCTCACTTGAAACCTCACGATAGATAAACTGTCGGCTGTCTTGCTGCTGCAGTACACCGAGAACAACACTTGGGGAGATTACTCGCACGTACGATAGGGTAATCAGGTAGTACGAATAAGGGTACGGTTGATCCTCCTTGGTTAGTGCCATGAAAGATTGGGCCGAGTACTACTGTTGGACCCTTATGTATATTGCCATCTATAGCACCTGACACTCCTTGAGACCATAGTTCCCTTGTCTCTCTCTAGCTCACGCATCATCTTTTCTAGATCAGATCTAGAAATTTGGGTTCTGTCACAGCCGCAACAATCAGATCCGCCATTCAGATCTAGCAGCGGGGGTTCTATCAATACCACATTCCTACTCATACTCTACAGTTGAGGGTTTCACTGACAGATCTGACTATTTGTGCAGGGAAACTTGTGGCTCCTATACCTGGGCGTGATTCTTGTAGGACATTGGGCAGAATTAACTTTTATGGGAATTGGCTATTGCAGTATTCCTAAGCGAGGAGTAAAAATCATTTCGAAGTTAAAAAAAAATGACTCTGATACCCTTCCTGGATGCTTATAGGAGACTTAGCCCACAAAAATCAGGTCGACGGGTTGAGCAAGGTGGTACCATTCACTTGTTAGTGTCAAAATTTCTGGTGGTCCCAATTTTTTTTCACAGTAACGACAAGTGCACCAGAGCTATGCATGGTACAAACCAGAGCTCAAGCTATGGCCAATGATAAGATAGAAACCCTTGAACAAAAGTTGGAGGAATTAACGAAGCAAATCCAGCCCTTAAAGGACATAATCACAAAGGGCAAGTTGGGGGTACAATCAGAGGAATTTGCTTTTAATGAAAACCTTGAGGGCGAATCTAGCCATTCCCTTCACTTCTATGGAAACCACCAACAGTCCTAGCCTTGACCACCCAAGCTGGACATGTATAAATTTGGTGGCTCTCATCTGGCCATATGGCTATCACTAATGGAGCAATATTTCACATTGAATCACATTAGAGATGATGCGACTAAGCTAAGTGTGGGAAGCCTGTACTTGGACCAAGAAAGATGGCAATGGTGGCAATGGCATCAACGTTGCTATGTAATTCCAATAACTTGGGAGATATTCTCAAAAGCCCTTTTTGATCTCTTTGACCATGAATCTAACTTTTTTGGTTGTCTTATTAAGCTTCGACAGATAGGCATAGTGCAAGAATATATTAAAGCCTTTGAAGCATTAGCCTTCTACACAGGAGTTCTAACAGATGAATTCTACTTGGAATGTTTTATCAGTGGTCTCAAAGATGCCATACAAGCCCACATTCGAATGCACCACCTAGTCACATGGTTGGCAGCTTTCATGACAGCTTGTGAATTAGAACGCGTATTAGCGGCCCAATCAACTCATCCAAATTTCATAGCCAAGGGATGCCCCACCCAAGCTCCAAGCACTACCCAAACACTTAAGGTTCAAAAGGTGTCACCAACAGAAATGGCAGAAAGAAGAAAGCAAGGAGTTTGTTACTACTGTGATGAGAAATACTCCCCAGGGCATAAATGCAAGGAACCCAAATTATTTCAAATTGATGCTACTGATCACAGCTCATCTGAGGAAGCCCCACCATTTGAGGGACTAGAGGAGGAAATGCTTTGGCAGGAATTTCTTCTCCCAAAAATCCAAAAATTAGAGGTTTTATTAAACATTTCCATGTAGTAATCTTGATTGATAGTGGCAGTACACATAACTTTATCCATCAAAGAGTCATTGAAGCAGTGAATTTTTTTATTAGAGTAGTCTCTAATTTCTAGGTCCAGATTGTTGATGGGGGGACAATGAAATCTGAAGGCCGCTGTGAAAATGTCAAACTTCAGATGGGGGATTATCCCCTAAAGACCGACATGTTTTACATCAACACGGGTGGGTGTGACATTGTCTTCGATGCTGAATGGCTCCGCACACTCGACCCAATCACAATAGATTTCTAGGAGTTATATATGAGCTTTAAGTAGAATGACCACATGCATACCCTCCGCGGACTCCAGGCAGGTGCTTGTTCTCTCATCAGCTCGCATAGGATGGAAAAGTTGTTAAAAAAGGCCACTATGGAGTTATAGTCCAATTTAATGCCATCTAGGCCTTCGAGCCTGCTTCTCTTCATATTCATCTTGAGATGCAACAGGTCTTAAACAACCATCTGTAGGTCTTTGACAAGCCTAATGAGCTTCCACCCTTGAGAGGGGAACATGATCATAGCATTACTTTGATCCCAGGGGCGCAACCACCAAATGTGTGCCCACATAGATATCCCTTCACCCAAAAGAATGAAATTGAAAAAATCATTAAGGAACTCCTGGAAGCCAGTGTCATTTGTCCTAGCATTAGTCCTTATTCATCTTCTGTGGTCATGGTGCTCAAGAAAGTTGGGGAATGGCGTATGTGTCCAGAATTCAGGGCCCTCAACAAGTTGACGGTCAAAGATAAATTTCCCATCCCGGTTGTTGATGGTTTGCTGGATGAACTAAATGGGGCTCAATTCTTTACTAAGCTCGACCTTCACTTGGGCTATCACCAAATTCACATGAAAGAAGTCGACATTCCAAAGACTACTTTATGAACTCATCATTATGAATTCTTGGTGATGCCATTTTGTCTCTATAATGCCCCATACACTTTTCAGAGCCTCAAGAATCACCTACTCAAACCATATATTAGAAAATTTGTCCTTGTTTTCTTTGATGACATCCTTATCTACAACCTCACATGGGAAAAACATCTTCAGCATGTAGACCTACTCTTGCAACTTCTTCGAAAGCATAAATTATTTCTCAAATTTTCCAAGTGCTCTTTTGGCATGAAATAAGTCGAGTATTTGGGCCACATTGTGGGGCGTGAAGGTGTCAGGGTGGATCCCAAAAAGATTCAGGCAATGAAGGATTGGCCTCAACCAAAGACCTTGAAGAGTTTGAGAGGATTTTTGGGTCTCACCGGCTACTATCACAAATTTGTCCAGAATTATGGTCACATTTCTAGACCCATCACTCACCTTCTCAAAAAAAATTCATTCCTCTGAAATGATGAAGAACAACAAGCATTTATAGCTCTCAAACATGCCATGTGTTCCACTCCTGTACTGGCACTACCCAACTTCACCAAATCTTTTGTGATTGAATGTGATGCTTTAGGTATGGGTATTGGGGTTGTCTTAATGCAGGAAGGTCAACCTTTGGCCTTCACTAGCCAACAACTAAGTGGGACAAATTTGGGACAATATACCTATGAGAAGGAGATGATGGCCATCTTACATGCAGTGGATACCTGACAACCATACTTATTGGGGCGACGTTTCCAAATCTGCACAGACCATCAAAGCCTTAAATATTTTTTGGAGCAATGCCTATCCTCACCGCAACAAAATAATTGGCTAGCCAAAATGTTGGGATATGATTATGAGATAATTTACAAGAAAGGGTGTGAAAATGTCGTAGCGAATGCTTTATCACACCAATTCAAGGAGGAAAGCACCCTGCTAGCAATCTCTCTTGCCATTCCAGAGTGGATTGAAGAGGCTCACAAGGAATGGTTTTCACATCCTTTGCTCTCTCAACTCATTAATAAATTTCAAGCAGATCCAAATTCCACAGCGGGCTACTCTTGGTAGGATGAGATTCTTCACTACAAGGACAAAGTAGTGATATCACCAACATCCACCCTCGAAAGTTTCATTTTGGTAGAGTTGCACTCATCTCCCACTATAGGCCATTCAGGATTTCAGAAGACTTATGCTCACACTCAATGTTCATTCTTTTGTACAAGCATGAAAAAGGACATTCTTACTTTTGTAGCTAAGTGTGATGTGTGTTAGCGCCACAAAGGAGAAATAGTCAAATCCCCAAGCACCTTACAACCATTGCCCATCCCTGCCTCAATCTGGATGGATGTTACTATGGATTTCATTATTGGTCTTTCAAAGTCAGGCAACAAGTCAGTCATCATGGTGGTTGTGGACAGACTTTCTAAGTATGCTCATTTTTGCACTGTACCCCACCCTTTTACACCCACTTTAGTGGCTCAATCTTTCATGGACCAGATCTTCAAATTACAATGCATGCCCACTTCTATTGTGTCTGATAATGACCCGATATTCATTAGTAACTTTTGGTAGGAACTCTTCAAGCTACAAGGTACCCAACTACAACTCAGTAATTCCTATCATCCCCAAACTGATGGTCAAACTGAAGTAGTCAACAAATTTCTGGAGAAATACCTCAGGTGTTTCACTTTAGAAAAGCAACATCTATGGGTACAGTGGTTAGATCTAGTCGAATGGTGGTATAATACTAACTATCATGCCACCACCAAGATGACTCCATATGAAGCAGTTTATGGTAAAATCCCCTCTTCACCTACTTCTTATATCCAGGTATGCTCTAAGGTACAAGCAGTGGATCAACTCCTACAGAATCGTGCAACCATGCTTTCCCATCTCAAAGAGAATCTCCATCAAGCTCAAAATCGCATGAAGCAATAGGTAGACCAACATCATTTAGAGCACAAATTTCAAGAAGAGGATTAGGTATTCTTGAGGCTGCAACCATATAAGCAAACATCACTGAAAGACAAGGGTTGTCAGAAATTATCCCCAAAATTCTACAAACCATATCAAATACTTTAGTGCCTCAGAGAAGTAGCCTACAAGCTAGCCTTGCCACCCACTGCATAAGTCCATCTCGTCTTCCAAGTCTCATGCCTCAAGAAAGTGCTTGGGAACAATTGCAAAATTCAAACCAATCTACTGGAATTGGATGAAGAAGGTTCAATCTGGCTCCAACCTGAACAGGTTCTTGACATGCAAGAATGACACCTGCGTGGCCGCATGATCAAGGAAGTCCTTGTCAAGTGGAAAGACACCTCTCCAGAAGATGTGACCTGAGAACTAGCCACTGCTCTTCAGTAGTTTCGGCAGCTTTATCCTTGAGGACAAGGCTATTTTTATAGGGGAGGGCATGTTAGGGTCCAACCCTAACCCACTTATTTATGTAATAGGGTCGAGTCATAGTTATAGTTAGTTAAAGAGTCAATAAAGCTCATATTAATAATTGTAAGTGGTTGACCCTCATTTAAAGAAGGGACCACAATTAGTTGCAAATGGGCCATGGTATTAGATAGATGGTATTAATAAGAACCATGGTATTGCGTGTATGAATCCTATATAAAAGATAGAGACTTCCCTTGAGGAGCGTCATGTCTTATTTTGTAATCGAGCCCAGCTCTATTGGAGGTTTCCCCCTCAAAGAGGCAAGTGAACATTGCTTTCCTTTCTGAATAATAAAATACATGATGTTATTTTTCATTGTTTTGTTTTCTGGGTATATTTCTTCGCATATTTGGTATTCTATTATCTTCTCATAGGTCAAGATCATAACACATGTTGAATACAAGTAACCCGCATATACGAGGGCCCTACATGCGATTGTGTAAAAAGGGAACCCACGTGTGCGTGAGTAAAAAATTGTAAACATGAATTTAATGATTTGAAACATATTTTTTGGGTAGGATAAAAATTACCTGGTGTGAAAGGGAACATAGTGCCATTGATAACCAAGTGATGGAGGATCCAAATGCCTTAAATGCTTTGAGAGGTTGTGTCTTGCTAAAATTATTTAAAATGCCAAACATGAAGGTGAATACTCGATTGCTTGCATTGTTGATTCATTACTGGAGTGTAGAATATGATGCATTCATGATTGATTATATGCCCCCGACGATCGATATAGAAGACATATATTTCATCACAGGTCTTTCTTGATGGGGAGAGAGAGTGCATTCTACTGGCAGGACGAGAGGTAGTCTCAGTGTGGAAGACTATGTCCACATATACTGACCTAGCCATCCTGAAAGGGTTGGAATTAAGATTCCAATCAAGCACATAGAGGGTTTGTCATTGAAAATGCTACTATTTACCATAGCTAGGGTAAATGGTTCTATTGTTCTACGTCAGGCTTCACATGTATCCATGAGCCTAATAGTGGATTGCCTCACTACTGTGTTTGATTGGTGTACACCTCTACTGACCAACATGAAGAACCAACTCACTTCTATTCAGAAGGGTTAGATGAAGAATTTCGGATATGACACTATCTTATGCTCGTTCTTCTTTGAGAAAGTACCCAGGATTTGTCCCAAGGTATTATCAACCATCAATAGCCCTAGATATATGTGGATGGCGAGATGGGCTGAATTGATGAAACGCCTAGGGGCTGGTGAGGTCCTCAGGATGAATTTTGATGACGAGTTTTTCCTTTGGTGGGATCAACAGGTCATTGCCGTTGATGACTAAGCTATGCCGGAATGGATTTTTGGGAGATTCGGATCTAGTATTGCCACCAGATGCAGCATGGGGTGCCATAGGTATAAATTATTTTTGAATTTTTAAGATTTTTTTGGATTTTCAATATAAATGAATCAAAAATATTTTTGATGCGAAAAGACACTTACAAAATATATTTATCATGTTTCAGATGTGGGAACAATAATAGCTAATGGATTTCCTCGACATAGGCATCGTAGAAGAGATGTTGAAGGGGCTGCAGCTGAGACTAAGAGAGTTCTCCTTCTAGTTCAGAGGAACTTGGTGAGACTAACTCACCAATTACCCATGATAGCCATAGAGGACTTACCAGAGGAGATGCAGCGTCGTGTGGTAGGAGTACCACGAGATTGGGTGTGACTATTTCAACATGTGACCAATGCCATTGTTTATTTTCTAGCTACTCATCCTAAGCCAGATATATAGATGATCAGATATTTTTATTATTAGACATGATGATGGGCATAAGCCCAAATTTTGTAGGGAATTTTATCCCGAATTTTTGTATATTATTTTGGACATAAACACTCTATCTATATACAGATGATATTTCAATTATTTTTTATTTTTCTTAATTTGATGAATGATTTATATGCCAATCCAATGCTTGATTAGAAACAAAATCTACTAAGGAATTTTCTGATTGTGGAATGTGAACAAATGTGATATCATCAAATGATCGTTGCAATAATCGCACTCTCAAAAATTGGCGATACAAATAGAGATCTTGTACCCAATAAATTTTATTCAGCTGAGATACCACCAGTTGTACGTCTAAATGAACCATTAACAAATCAATATCAAGAGATATTGCTTCCAATAGAAAATTAATAACAACAATATATTCAGCAATATTATTCAAAGAAGAACCGATACATACTCCTCTCAAAACCATCAACTAGCCAGATGGATAATAAATCAGTGACACCATGGAGGCAAGGTTTTGGTATGCCTACTCGCACCATCAGTGAACACTAAATATATTGAATGGTCCATCAATACCTGCCAAAGCAGATAAAAAATATCGACATCACTAAAACTGATAGATAGATATGTACAAACAAGTAAGTGCTCAGCCAAAGCCTAAGCAACGTACTTCTTAAGGTAGAGCCCATTTTTGGGCTCTGCCAACTTGTTTCCTTCAAAGTCAATTAATTCATAAGCTCCCTTTTTGAAAACTCACTTGACAATAAATGGACCGTATCACATATACTTAAACTTGCCTACTGCCAAGGTGTCTTTGTCTTGATTATAGACCAGGACAAGGTCATCTTCAAAAAATTTCTAGGACAGATAGCTTTATCGTATTGAGTTTTTACCCTGTTTTTATGGGCTTTGTTTATTGTGGTGACATCTTGACACTTCTCATCAAGATGCTCCAAATGAACGAGGCGCTCTTTGAGACTAGAAGTCTTTGGGAGAAGTTCAACAACTAGTTTAAGAGAAGGAATTTCACATTCAACATGAAAGATAGATTCCAACCCGTAAACTAGTTGAAAAGGAGTAAAGCTAGTCACAGTCTTAACTGACATCCAATATGTGAAAAGTGTTGGATACAACATGATGTGCCTTTGGATCTAGCTTTGTTAATCGTCCTTTGCAAGATGATTTTAAGGGATTTGTTCATGACTTCAACTTGCCCATTAGCCTGAGAATAATATTGAGATGAATGCTCCTACTGGAAACCCAACTTGAGAGCTAATTCAGACATCAGTTGATATTGGAAATGACTGTCATGGTCAGTGACAATCTCTTTAGGGATACCAAATTGGGAAATAACTTGATTGAAGATAAACAAGGTCATTATTTCACTGTCATTCTTAAATGTAGGCATGGCCTCAACCCACTTCGTAAAGTAGTCTATGGCCACAATGATATACTTGTGATTTCCTACCAAATGTGGATTACAAGTAGTAAAATCAATGCCCCACTTCGTGAAAGGATCGATCGTGATAACCATGAAAAGTGGAGCTAGATGTGCGCGCATTTTCCAAGTATAGACCTGACAAGGATGGAATATTTTGACCGCCTCAATACAATATTTGAAGATCGAAGGCCAAAAGAATCCTCCTTGCAAATCTTTTTGGGCTATTGCAAGCCCAGATAGATGACTGCCACAAGCGCCACTATGGCAATCATTAAGAACTGACTCAGCTTCTTCCAAGGTTAAACAACGCCTAAGGATTGAATCAATCTCGTGATGATACAATGTGTCACCTATAATAACATAGTTCTTAGCAAGGTGACACAACTTTCTATGCTCATCCTTGGAAAAAGTAGGCAGAAACTTCGAAGACTGGAGATATATAATGATATCCCCATACCAAGGATCTTGTGAAGATATAAGAAATAAATGTTCATCAGGAAAACTTTCCTCGTGTATAATTTCTTCCTCACAAGGCAGCTCTGATATCAACTCCGAAAATACTAAAGATTTCATAGATTTAGCTGACATGAATTCGAGATCGGATTCTTGCAAAATGACAATCCATCTATTATATTTTCCCCCAATCACTCGCCTACTTAGAACAAACTTAAATGGATTGATGGCTGCTAAGACGAACATTTTTCAAAGCAGAATGTAATGCCAAAGCCATTGGACAACATGGATAACTACCAAAGCTAATTTCTCAATGGGACAAGAGCACAGTTTAGGACCTACCAAGCCTCGACTTAGATAGTAGATTACATGCTCACTTAAAGCATCATCTTCCTGAACCAGAACCATACCTATGGTTGATGCTGTTGTAGTGAGATACAAGAGGAAATATCTGCTATAATCAGGTGGACTCAACAATGGGGTAGAGGTTAATTATTTTTTTAAAGCATCAAAAGATCGTTGTGCGAAATCATCCCATACAAATGGGACCCCTTTCTTAAGCAAACACATAAATCCTTTTGTGATCTCAACATAATTAGCTATAAATCTCTTCAAGAAATTTACTTTTCTTGGAGACTTTGAAGTTGAAGTATGGAAGACGGGGGAGTAAACTGAAGTATTTCCTCAACCTTGAAGGGATCTACATGAATCCCCTTCATTGACACGATGAATCCTAACAACCAACCAGATGTGACTGCGAAAATGAACTTATTCAGATTCAACCAGATTTTATAAAAACGACACTGCTCAAAGATCAACTGAAGATGCTTAGGATGATTAATTCTCTTTCGAGAACGAGCATCTAAACCATCTAGATATGCTTCGATAACATACTTGATGTCATGAAAAGCATAAGACATGGCCCACAGAAAAGTGGCTCTAGCATTTTTGAGGCCAAAAGGCATCTTTTTGTATGCAAACGTACCCCAGGGACAAACAAATGTTGCCTTGTGTTGATCTTCTGGATAGATAGTAATTTGATTATAACCAGAGAATCCATCCATGAATGAAATTTTTTTATTACCTGCACATTCATCAATAATTTGATCAATAAAGGGTGTGGGGTAATTGTCTTTCAGACAACCCCTATTTAGGTCCCTAAATTCAATGCATACTCAAATCGTTCCTTTCTTTTTGTCTATGCGGACTAGATTAGAGACTCACTTAGTTAAAGGAACGAGGTATATGAAACTACCTTTAGCAGCTTCTCGAATTTAGCTTTGATAGCTGCTTCTTTTATAGGATTAACCGATTGAAGTTTTTGATGAATAGGTTTAGCATTTTCATATGTATTGATCTCATGCTGGACTATAGATGGATCTATTCCAGACATTTCCTCATATTACCAAGCAAACACATCACGAAACTATTTGAGGATATTGGTATAAGATTTAATTTCTTCAAGGGAACAATAAGCTCCAATGAAGACATTTTGAATTACGGTAGGATTCCTAGAGATGTTCATTGGTACAGTTTGTGAGATAAAAGACATTTTACCTTCGGCAGAAAACTGTGTTGGGGCCAAAGGATTTAAAAGTGTAAGAACATCAGTAGTAGAAGGATTGGACAAACTCGACTCAATTTCTTACAAATGAGGGAGGAAATATGAACGATGATGTAGGTCATCCCATGGTCTATGAAAGCCCATCATTGCTTCTAGAATTTCTTCCTCAGATGGTAAGATAGTATCTAAGAAATTCTGAGTTGAAGTTGAATCTAGGGTCTAGGCCAGAGCCACATCTCCATCTAACTCCTTTGGTGAGAAAGGAGTAGGATGGGAGTTTGCAGAGTTAACAATTGTCTGATAAGTAATTTCTGCTGCAGACCTAGGACATGCCATTCCACCTACCTGCGCTCCATCTAATGTGATGGTAGATGAGGGTAAAGGAAAAGGGTCCAAAAAATAATGAGTTCGAAAGAACTCACTTCGAGAAGGTCCCTTGGAGGATAAAATATCATTTATTCTAGCTGTAGGACTAGGAAGATCAAAAGTACCCATTAAAGAAGAGTACATTCCAACGCCTAAATTTTCTATAGGTTTCCTAGGATTGTCCACAAATGGAACAATTGACTCAGAAGATGCGTGGGAGTCACCCAGAGAATAATCCACCTTATCAAATCTTATGATCCTCCCTTCATGAGGAAAAAAAAGGATGTGAAATAATGATGATACTATGGCATCCATCTCATAAATCAAATTCCTTCCTAAAAGGAGGTTGTAATCTAGATTCACATCGACTATTTCTACCTCAATATTTTCCCCCTTTCCCCACACAGATGGGAAAGGCTGGAATAATCCCATGCATCCTATGAAAATGTCCATCAAATGCCATCAATAAAGTAGGTGAAGGAATAGCTTGAGGCAATCCAATGGCCTTCCAACATGACATGGACATCACACATGTGGAAGCTCCCTCATCTATAATAGTTCGAAATATGTTTGTCTTTCAATATGTGGACTTTATCTAGAAATCCATATGATGTGGGAGTCTCTTTTTGACGTTTGGCCCTTTACACTCTTAACACCCCGCTGACTCCATTTCACCTACAAAGCCCTGTATAAGCCTATATTTCCTCTAGCCCTGAGCACGCAACTCAAACCATAACGTGACCTTTTCCATTTGACCCCGTGCTTCCATTGTCGATCGTCATCCTTCATTCACATCTGTTGATCATCCCGATCCAATGGTGTTCAACTTTTTCCCCGCACATTAAACCCCATTTATTTCCCCGTTGTCTGATCATTTGCCGTGCAATCCGACGGCAGTCATAGTCCCCGTCCCTTCAAAACGGCCACACGTTAATCCACAGGGAAAGTAGTTTTTCTCTGCCACGCGTCATATGCTGAATGTGATCGCGCCCCACTGTACGATTACCATCCGTCTGTCAACCACGGTGCGGGGAATATTGCCCGCCACCGAAACCAACCTTCCCGCTCATTGAACCTCGTGCACATCCTTTGTCCGGTAGTCATTGGATCTGCCTACCTAGGATCCAACGGCTCATGATTGTCCATTCATGCTTCCTCCCAATACTCCATTCCAAGTGATCTCTGTTGTCTATCTCTGTGATCCAACGGCTGATTTTCTTCCTCCGTCCATCCACGTCCATAGCCATTCTATGCTCCCAAAGGACGAAGGTGGCTAGCTACTGAGTACTCTATGCTGTTACTACTTCAACTACTGCATTCAAAGAGGAATGACCGAAGGATGAAAAGGTACAAAACCTCAAGCAGTTAAAGCATTTATCAGGCATGGAATTTATACACATTTTACGCTACTTGCTTAAGAAGGTCAGTAGAATATCAGAGAAGATCAAGTTCATTCATTGAAGCAACAGATTGTAGCAGAGGCCCATTTTAGATAGTTAATGTTGTTGGTGGTCCATTATGACCCCTCCACGCATAGAATAGTAGAACATTTTGTAATCAACCTCTATATATACCCAGAACACAAATGTGATGAGGGTTGATGGTTTTGGTTTTGATGTAAGGTTCAACTTCTGGAGATTGTAACTACTGTGATACTTGCAGTGTCTAGTCTTCATTTTCAGCTAATACAAGCTTCTTTTGCTGTTAATTCCTCACTTTCCACTTCTTTGTTTGTTCTAGGTTGTGCCTGTTATGCATGTATTCATGTGATCTTGATATTTAGCATTTGAGGGGCTGTTATCCCACCTCTATGTTAGAATCTAGTATGTATCATTGAATGTGTTATGCAGGTTTCTGTTTACTTAATGCCAGAGAGCTATCACCTTATATGTGTATTAAGAAATAGATTTGTAGACCTTTTACTAGTTGCACCCAGGCATCACATGGTCTTGTGCATCTGTTGGTGTGTTCAGTATTCTCCATCTTCACCTATTCCTTAACTGTGAGTGATTGGTGGTCTAAAGCCTTGTAGTATGAGGGTGTTCACCCATGTCTAGAGTTAAGCATAGTAGAAGTGGTTATCTGGCTTGAACCAACATCATTCCTTCCATTCATCCATTTCCAACATTTTTTTGAGTTTGTAATGTTCCCGAGCATCTTTGAGATACAAGCTATGAGAGTTCCTTGGGGTGATAACATTAATTGGCGTCGTTGCAGGGGAGAGGAGATTGAAGGTCAGCTTCCCTGGGAAATGACACAGTTCTAGATTTTGATGATAGACAAGATCTAGGCACATTTCTGGTTGTAATCATATATCTGGTGACTCCACTGGAGGAAGACCAACCTTTGGCGTCTCCACATTGAAGTTCTGGCTCAGTTTGTGAGGCATACTCAAAGAAATCCTCAGAAATCACCAGCTGAACAAATACTTGACCCTGAGAAGATTGTTAAGCAGAAGAAAACTTCACAGAAAGGAGTATCAGGATCAGGTAAGCCCAAGAAATTTTATGTATCTCTGCAAGAGGAGGCTATAGTTGAGAATGCATCTTTTGAAGATATAGAGCCTAGTGTTGCTAGTGAACAATCACTTTAAGAGATTCATACAACTCCTTGTTCACTTAGATCCCCTTTGGATCTCAGTCCAAAGATAGCATCCCATACAGTCCACCATATCCCTTTGTCCTTCTCATCCATTTCATTGTTTCCCACTTTTCAATCTACCAATATCCTTCCACCTACTCCAGTCATGGCAGGCCAACAAGCACCTACGAAAATGGAAAGAATCATAGCTGCTAGGTATGGACCCTTGGTCTTGCATACTCCTTTGAATGCTATGCCTGCAGGAGAATACCAGAAATACATGCCTAAGTTCACTAGTACATATGGGGTAACAGCTGAAGAACACCTTGAATCTTTCTATAGTTATGTTGATAACTTAGACATTAGTGAAAATGACGTGTGGATGAGAGTTTTTGTTTAGAGCCTTGATGGAGAGGATAGAAAGTGGTTCAGAGAATTGACCCCTAGATCTATTGCTGATATTGAAGCCTTAGATGATGCATTTTTGAAGCACTGGGGAGATAAAAAGGATTTGTTGTATTACCATACTGAGTTTGGTAACCTGAAGAGAGAAAATGGGGGATCTTTGCCTGATTTTAATAAAAGATTTAATCGTATGTATAGTAAAATACCAGTTGAGGTAAAGCCAACTCCTACCTCAGCCAAGCTCACTTATGCCAATGCTTTTGACTTTGATTTCTACTTATTGTTGAGAGAAAGAAGATGTGTCATGTTGGCTGATATGAAAGATGCAGCTCTAGAAGTAGAATCTAATATTATGGCTGCAGAAAAACTCAAAAGTCATGCTGACAGAAGAAGGCAAAGAGGTGAGGCTTCTTCTTCCTCTGCTACATCATCAGAGCCTAAATTAGATAAAATGACTAGAATGATAGAGTCATTGGCTGTTGAAATTTCTAAGCTGAAGGTTGAACAGAACTCAAGAAAGACAAGGCATAACACGTTTGCTCCAAAAAACTCAAATCCATTCAGAAGAGAAAATGAACAGTTATCAATCATTCAGAGGGGTAAAGAACCAAATGAAGAACACAAGGTTAAAGCTCCTTTTCAAAATATAGTCATGGAGGAGGAACAAGTTCAAGATGAGGATGAAATTCATTGCATGGAAGATAAAGGCAGTGTTGCCTTCTTGACATTCTCTAAATACGAAGAGTATTTGGTGCAAGAATAAGACAATCAATTGGACAAAAAAGTTGTTCTACAGACTGGTGAACAACAAAGATATAATCTAAGATCAAATGCAAATAATATCAAGGAGAATCCTGCCCAGAGAGCTGTTGTCTAAACAGAGTCTCAGAATACAAGACAAAGGAAACCTTCAATTGATCCAGTCATCCTAAAAGCACCAGTTCAAGAGGTAAGAGTTCCTGACAAGTCCCCTTCCCCTTTCAGCTTCGAAGCAGAAGTTCAAAAATTGAAAATATTTGTGCCTCTGTTAGAACTTGTAAAGAGTGAAGTGTTTAGAAAGCCTATCCTTGAATCTCTTGAGCTGAAAGCCACCCAAACCTCCACTGGCTCTGTTAATTTGCAAGATGACAAACCTGCAGTTGTGTTGAGCCCGATGACTAAAATTGCTGATGATAATTTTCCATCTTTTTATGTCTCCTTGACCATTCATGATAAAATCCTCCACAATTGCCTGCTAGACACAGGGGATAGCCACAATTTAATGCCAAAGGCTATCATGGAAGAGTTAGGCCTTGATATCACCAGACCATATCATGATTTATTCTCATTTGATTCAAGGAAAGTAAAATGCCTAGGATTGATTAAATATTTAGCCATTACCCTAAATCAGCTGCCCATGAAGAGCATGGTGATGGACTTTGTGGTAGCAGATGTCCCTCCTAAGTTTGGCATGTTGCTGTCCAGAGGATGGATTAAGAGACTAGGTGGGACATTACAGAATGATTTATCTTATGCCACTGTCCCAGTTTTTGTAGATGAAAGCAGGAGATTGTACAGAGAAACACAATTGGCATACGTCATCAGTGATGAAAAGAATCCTTCTAATCATCCCATTTATGCTGTGGACACTAATTTTGGAGCATGTATACTCCAAATAGAAGAATCTCAAAAGGCCTTAGTGCAGCTCAGGAAACAAATAGTTCAGGCCGAGGAAGAGCAACGAAGTCAAGTTTGGGAGATGTTCTTTGATGGAGCATGTTCCAGGGAGACTGCAGGAGCAGGGGTGGTGCTGGTATCTCCACAACAAGAAAGCACGCAATTGTCTTTTAAGCTGGCCTTCCAAGTTACAAATAATATAGCAGAGTATGGGGCTCTGATATTGGGCCTGAACGCAGCTAAATACAGAGGAATCAAAAGCATAAAAGTGTTTGGAGATGCTGATTTGATCATTCAGCAAGTAAATAGAACATTCCAAGCAAAGCACCCAAGGCTAAAAGCATACAGAGATGAGGTATGGAGAATCAAAGATTATTTTGATAATTTTTGTATCTCATACATCCCTAGAGCCTAAAATCATCTTGTTGATTCCCTTGCTGTGTCTTCTAGCATGCTTATCCCTCTCATGCCTCCCAGACTAGTTGATGAAGTCCAAATGAAATATAGACCATCCTTGCCTGATAATGTCCAGCATTGGAAAGTGTTTGCAGATGATGATGAAATAAATAGATTCTTGCAAGTCAATGATGAATTTTGTGAAATGCAAATTGACCAAGAGAATGAAGCCTTGCAAGAAATCCCCCAAGCATAGCTTAGAAATAAACTTGGCAAAGATAACATTGTCCAGCTCCCCAACAATCATATACATAAGGTCCTAATTCCTTTAGAAAGACTGTTTGACTAGAATGATGTGCCTTACAAGGCTGCTCAAAAAGAGGACCAATCTGCAGTCTGTAAGCATGATATAGGGAGTCCAGGTTAACGTAGATACATAAATCTGTCAACTCTTTTGTCTTCTGAAAAAAGTGTTGAATACTGCAATTTAATGAAGCAATTCGCTGATGCCTTTGCCTGGGAATATGGTGACCTGAAAACATATGATAAGAAGATTATCTAGCATAAAATTCCTTTATAGAAAGACACCATACCTTTCAAACAGAAGCTAAGACCAATCAATCCTATGCTCCTTCCCCTAATTGAAAAAGAAATAAAAAGGTTATTGGCTTCCAAAATTATAGTCCCTCTCATATATTCAAAATGGGTAGCCAATCTAGTAGTGGTGAGGAAGAAAAGTGGAGAAATCAGCCTTTGTGTTGATTTTAGAAATTTAAACAAATGCTCCAAGAAAGACAACTATCCCCTACCTAAGATGGAGCATTTGCTACAAAACGTCTCAGGAGCCAAAGTGATGTTTTTCCTGGATGGATTTTTAGTCTTTAATCAGATTGTTGTACATCCAAATGACCAAGAGAAGACTGCATTCACCATTCCTTGGGCACTTTTATGTATGCCAAGATGCCTTTTGGACTGATGAATGCTGGAGCCACCTTTCAGAGAGATATGGATATAGCATTTGTGGGAGAGAAGGAAAAATTTGTCCTTATCTACCTTGATGATATAACAGTATACTCCAACAGTCATCAAGACCGTTTACAACATTTGAAGAAAGTGTTTTTAAAGTGCAGAAGGTTTGGGATTTCAGTCAATCCTAAAAAAATCACAATTTGCTTTAGAAGAAGGCAATCTGTTAGGACATGTTGTGTCTGCTACAGGTGTCCGAATTGACCCAGAAAGAGTTAAAGCAATACAGAATTTATCTGTATCGAGATCAAAGAAGGATATCCAATCCTTTCTGGGCAAGATTAATTTTGTGAGGAGGTTCATACCAAATTTTGCGAAACTTGTGAAGCATATTACCTCCATGTTGAAAAAGGGGTCAAAAATCAAATTGACTGATGCAGCTAGAAAATCATTTGATTCCATTAGAAAAGCTATTATGGACGCTCCTACTTTAATTAGTCTAGATTACAACAGGGAGTTCCATATATTTTCTTTTGCCTCTTAAGACACCCTTGCAACGGTTTTATTGCAAGCATATGAAGAAGGCCCAGAGCATCCAATGGCATTTTTCAGCTAGAACTTAAGGGACGCTGAGCTGAGGTATGATATCATTGAAAAATAGGAATATGCTCTTATCAAGTCCTTGAAAGCTTTCAGAGTCCATATTTTACATTCCAAGATAATTGCATATGTACCCTCTACTGGAATAAAATATGTCTTAACACAACCTGATGCTGATGGAAGAAGGGCTAAATGGATTGCAAAGTTAATTGAATTTAATATAGAACTGAAGCCCACTAAACTTGTCAGAGGTCAAGGCCTTGCTAGACTATTAGCTGAAGAAAATTGCAAAACATTGGACATTAATCTCATGGGAAGAGATGCAGAAAATGGTTAAATAGGAGAAAAGGAAGTAGCTGAACCAGAGAGAAAGTAGTCAGTGGCTGAAAATCTAGCCTCTTGTGATTGGTATTTTGCATGAAGCTAGAAATCCCTCCAGGCTTAAGCACAAGTCAAGATAGAACTATTAAGCTTAGGGCAGCTAAATATTGCATTAATAAAAATCCGCTCTATTGGAGGGATCCATCTAGAATGCTTTTGAGGTGTCTAGACAAAGAATAGTCTATAGAAGTTATGCAGCAATTTCATTCCAGCATGTCTGGGGGGAACCATTATTGGAAGACTACAGCTCACAAAATCCTCAGGGCTAGATACTATTGGCCCTCCTTATTTTCTGATGTATTTTCATTTGTCAAATCTTGTGATAGGTGCCAAAGATTCGAAGGGAAACAACAGTTGAAGTCCTTTCCCTTAAAACCAATACATGCTAAAGGACCTTTTCAGTAGTGGGGCTTGGATATTATTGGAGAAATCAATCCACATTCCAGTTGCCAGCATAGATGGATATTAGTAGCCACTGATTACTTCACTAAGTGGATTGAAGCAGTGCCTACCAGAAAGGCTTATCATAATGTGGTCATGAAGTTTTTGACAGAGCATATCTTTACTAGATTTGGAGTCCACATAAATTAATCACATATAATGCAGCCCTCAGGGCAAAAGAATTGGTGGAAATGTGTGATTCAATGGGCATTAAACTAGTTCATTCCACCTCATATTATCCTCAAGGTGATGGTCTAGCAGAATCTTCCAACAAAAGTCTGATAAGGATAATTAAGAATTTGTTGGAGGATAACAAAAAGAATTGGGATTCTAAGATCAAATATGCACTTTGGGCTGATAGAGTGACCATTAAGAGATCCACAGGGAATTCTCCATTCAATCTGGTGTATGGCACAGAGGTAGTATTTCCAATTCAGCTTACCCTCCCTGTGGCAAAGTTTTTGCAATTAGAACAGAAGGAGGAAGAAGACATGGCATGAAGGATCACCGATTTAGCAGAGGTACATCAAATCATAGAATAGCTAGATGAAAAGGTTGTAGCACATTAGAAAAAGATCAAGGAAGCTTTTGACAAGAGGACAAAATCAGATAATTTTCAGGTTGGGGACTTGGTCCTGAAATGGGATGCACTGAAAGAAAAGAAAGGCAATCATGGGAAATTTGATGCTTTCTAGACAGGGCCTTTTGTTATCTCTCAGGTCCAAGGGAACAACACCTTCCTACTGCAAATTATGGGAGGGAAAGTAGTTTTTGATGGCCCAATCAATGGGAATTTTCTGAAAATTTATGTTGTTTAGGTTCTTTGGCCTTAAAATTGTAAATATTTTATTTTATCGGTTTTAGTGTAGGATCAGACAGACTCCATGCCTAATGGAACACTAGGAATTTTGGTTAATTTGTTTCCATTGGAAAGGCATTGATCTGCAGGTTCTTCAGATCTCATAAGGAGGATCTCATCCCCAAAAGGAGCCAATGTTAGCTCTGCTATAGGTTCCTAAGGTTTGAAGAGCAGTAGTGGAATCAGTCCTTGGTTTTGCTAAAAAGAGGTTTCCGCTGGTCATTTTTACCTTCTTCTCACCCTTTACACTCTTAACACCCCGCTGACTCCTTTTCACCTCCAAAGCCCTATATAAGCCTATATTTCCTCTAGCCCCAAGCACACAACTCAAACCATAACGTGACCTTGTCCATATGACCCCGCGCTTCCGCTGCCAATTTTCATCCTTCATTCGCATCCGTTAATCATCCCAATCCAACAGTCTTCACCTTTTTCCCCGCGCATTAAACCCCATTTATTTCCCTGTCGTCCGATCATTTGTCGCGCAATCCAATGGTAGTCACAGTCCCCGCTCCTTCAAAACACCCACACGTTAATCCGTGGGGAAAGCAGTTTTCCTCCACCACGCATCGTATGTTGAACGTGATTGCGCCCCACTATACGATTACCACGTCTGTCAACCACAGTGCGGGGAATACCACCCACCACCGAAACCACCCTTCCCACTTTTTGACCCTCGTGCACATCCTCCGCTCAGTAGCCATTGGATCTACCCACCCAGGATCCAACGACTCATGAATGTCCATTCATGCTTCCTCCTAATATTCCATGCCAAGTGATCTCTACCGTCTATCTTTGTGATCAAATGACCGATTTTCTTCCTCCGTCCATCCACATCCATAGCCATTCTATGCTCCTGAAGGACGAAGGTGGCTAGCTACCGAGTACTCTGTGTAGTTACTACTTCAACTACTGCATTCAAAGAGGAATGGCTGAAGCACGAAAAGGTACAAAACCTTGAGGAGTCGAGGAGTTAAAGAATTTATTAGGCATGGAATTTATCCACATTTTACACTACCTACTCAAGAAGGATAGTAGAATATCATAGAAGTTCAAGTTCATTCATTGAAGTAGCAGATCATAGCACAGGCCCATTTTAGATAGTTAATGTGGTTGGTGGTCCATTATGACCTCTCCATGCATAGAATAGTAGAACATTTTGTAATCAACCTCTATATATACCCAGAACATAGATGTGATGAGGGTTGATGGTTTTGGTTTTGATGTAAGGTTCAACTTCTGGAGACTGTAACTATTGTGATACTTGTAGCGTCTAGTATTAATTTTCAGCTAATACAAGCTTCTTTTGTTATTAATTGCTCACTTTCCACTTCTTCTTTGTTCTAGTTTGTGCATGTTATGCATTTATTCATGTGCTCTTGATATTTAGCATTTGAGGGGCTGTCATCCCACCTCTATGTTAGAATCTAGTATGTATCATTGAATGTGTTATGCAGGTTTCTATTTACTTAATGCCAGAGAGCTGTCACCCTGTATGTGTATTAAGAAATAGATTTTCAGAGCTTTTACTAGTTGCAGTCGGCCATCACATGGTCTTGTGCATCTGTTGGTGTGGTCAATATTCTCCATCTTCCCCTATTCCTTAACTGAGTGATTGGTGGTAGAAAGCCTTGTAGTCTGAGGGTGTTCACCATGTCTAGAGTTAAGCATAGTAGAAGTGGTTATCTGGCTTGAACCAACATCATTCCTTCCATTCATCCATTTCCAACATTTTGTTGAGTTTGTAATGTTCCCGAGTATCTCTGAGATACAACCTAGGAGAGTTTCTTGGGATGATAATAGGTCTCTTCAAGGACTATGAGTTATTTTTTCATGTAAGCTTAAAACATAATAAACATCTCATCATTTAACTCATACATGCATTCATGAAGAGAAAAAACAAATAATTTGGTGACAGAGTTCACACCTCCTAGGCTACATCTCCAAGCCTGCAAACATAGCTAGACCTCTCCATATATTTAGTGAAAAATAATACGTAAATTTTGCTGATAAAAAAAATGGCTAGTTTCCACTTTAAGGAAACATTATCCTACAAAGAACTCTCACTATAAACAAAATGAAAACCTACAGTTAGTTATGAAATCATCAACAATAAAAGGTGTCTCCTACAAAGACTGAGTACTTCATTTGAAAATGGGCATACATGAACATACAATTAATTCAATTCCACCTTGAGATATAAAAAAAGCTTTCCTCAAAAAGACATAGTGAGAAAAGAAAAAATGAGTTGCACCCTACAACTCATAGCTACTTTAGTAAACTTCTGAAGGTAAGAAAACCCCTACAAGGCTTTCTCCATGCTCAAACACCTTGAAGAACTGCTCCAAAACATTTATTGATCCACACACACTCTTCAAATGTGCTCTAATCAACAAATAAATGTCACCATTGGATCCAAAATGTCAAAAAACCCCTATTTAGACTATTCTTGAGCTCCAAAAGGCCAAAACCTCACCATGCTATGGCTCTAACAAGCTCTGTAAACCTCTCTTCTGTTATCCATCCTACAAACTGGATAAATAGTCTAACAACACCACAATTTCACCCTATTTTCCACTGTGGAGGAAAAAAAAATTCCTTCTGAGGGTGCAATTTGTTGAACCATTAATTCATTCAATAACCCTTAGGTGTGGAAACTATGGCCACATGGGCCATGCGGCCGGGGGCCATGGTTAACTACCCACCCCCACCAGCCTAACCCCTTAAACTTTGAGGTTGTGGTTATGCCCACAGGGTCAAGGGTTGAGCCAATGACCCACGCTTACTGCTGAGTCCCATTGTGCTTTTCTGTGGTCAGGTTGTGGTAACAAAAATAGGGGTTGGTCCCCATTTACCACTCCCTCTGTTGATGGCTTTTCGTCACGATCCCATGCAGGTTCATGCGACTAGGGCGTGGGCCAATCCTTAGCCCCCTCTCCGTTTGCACTCCAATTGATCCGTCTATTTTCACGTGAGGGTCTTGTGACCAAGGATCGGGCTAGGTCCTAAGCCCCTCTCCTTTGAGCCCAAGGTCATGTGGTGAGTCGAGTGACCAGGGGTCGTAGATGACCGCTCGACCCCTCCTCCCAAACATGCAATATGTAAAATTTAAATAGACATGGTTCCATAGAGGGGTAAGAACCACCTGCATGGCACAATGGCAAGGTGCTTGACTTGGTTGACGAAGGTCCTGCGTTTGAATCTTGCTGAGCTTTTCCAACCTTAAACCAAATTTTGGCCATCCATGGGGTACCATGTGGCGGCATTTGGTTGGACCATGTGGCACATGCTTATTGTTCCACAACAAAAAGATGAACCAATCATAATGAGCCAAATCACCCAATATGAGGCATCCACTTGGAAGATCCTCATTGGTCTGTAGCTTCCCAGTCAAATTGATGATGTTAGCAGTACAACTGCCCAGTCAACAAACCTGCTAATTTTTTAGCTATTGGGCTAAATGATCAGAACGTGATAACTTGAGAATACGATATCAGATTGAGGTGAAACGAGTGTCTTTGGATTCAGAAAAATGAGCACTTTGACTTGATGTTGGGTTTGAATCATTCTAGGCACTTTCATTTTTGACCTAAAATTTGATCACCAGATCATACCTCCCCAGTAGGAACTTTTGGAATCCAAATGTTTACTTCTCCTAGTAAATAAAATGAGGTTGAAACTCAAAACTTACCCAAGACTCAATCCATAATTCTCTATTTTCAGTTGGTTCCCTTCAAGCTCCATTCAAGGTACTTCACCCATATTCTTTGTGAAGACCTACTATCCTATCAAGAATTGATCCAAAATTATTATTGTTGATGCATGAACAAAAACACTAATGAGTGGAATCTGAACATTGTCTTTAACCCCATATTTCACGACTCAAACAACTTCATCTTGAAGTTCCTTTGTTGAAGACAAACTCGATTTTCCATCTTGGAAATCAGAAGGAATATAATGCTTATCATGCATTCATTTAAATTTTCTTTATTGTCCTCAAGCAGAGCTTGTACACAAAAGTACATTGTTGAAAAATTTCAATGACACCATTGTATTATCCTACAAAAACATAGTCATCTTGTACAATCTTAGACAAATATTCTATTCACAACAAGTTTCATCTTGAACACTTGCATTGGTGAGTACATGAAAAACTTGTAGACAAACTTGGAGGACAAACACTGTACATCCTAAAAGTCCTTAAACATTTGGACTTATGAACAAGCCAACTAAAAAACATGTCAATGAAAAACACATACTTGTTGTTCATAGTGATTATTCTTTTTCACTTTACAAAGGTACCCAAAACGGGTAATGACAACAATAGGATTTTACAATTTATAAAGAAACAAACTATACGAACAATCTACCCAATGTGTGCCTCTCGTAGGCTTACGGGTTCTCTTTTTGCATCTACTTTGCTTTGAAGGTTGGATTAGGAATGTTGCAAGTCCTATTTGTAGCCTCTTTCTTCCTTTGCATTGGTTGGCACAATCTCTTTTCCCTTATTGGAACAAAGATGCTATGGATGTAGTTTCCAACATCGATCATTCCCATGCCCATGTATCTTGCAATGGGTACAAAAGTACTTTATCTTGCTTGCTGAAAAGGAAATACTCAAATGTGAAGGAGATTCATCATGCTTGATGCCAAGAATCTGATCCATTCTTTTGACCATTACCATGTGTTTCTCACAAAATCCCACATAATGGTCAAATGCATCACAGAAAGTGCAAGGATACATATTCCACAAATAGTCAAAAGTACCAACATTTGGAAAAACACCCATGATATTTATACCTTTCCATTGGCCTACAACTTTGGCGATGTGGACTAGATGATGACATGTAAGGTCCTTTAAAGCATTCATCTCTCTTAGGAGACAAATGAACATTGTCATCACCATCTTGGTGTGACATACCATCCTTTGATGACTGATTTGCCTCAAACCATTTAGAAAATTCTCCAAACTCTCTTTTACCATATCCAAATCCTTGATACTTTGGTCTCTCTTGTACCATGATTGTATTAACGATCCATTGGCCATTGATGTTGAGGCCTCCTCGTCCATAACCCATTTTAGATAGTAGCTTCATACCAATTCCTCTAGTATGTTGCTAAAATGCTGCAAAATAGTTGTTATGAACATAAATAGAAGGATTTAAACTTGAAATGCTTATTACCTCCTTAAAATTTCCATCCACCTTTTTTGCATGAGATGATGATGATGAATTTGCAGATAACTCTAGCCCCCCACTCTTACCAATTGAAATATGATGAGAATCCATGAGATGCTTACAAAATGCACATGCATTATTTTCCTCATACAATCCATAACCTCTTTTTGAACCATGCCCACATATTGGCTTCACTTTGGAGGTTTCCTTTACTTTCACAGGAGTGGAACTTTCAAAAACTTGTTCCTCAAGCACATGTTGCAACTAAAGGTGCATATGTCTCTTCTCATCTTCAACAATTTCTAACATTCTTCTCAATTCAATGTTCTCTATTCAAAGAGACAAATTCATCTCCTTTATCTCTTGGAGATCCTTCTTGCCTATTCTTGCAACCTGGTCAAGCCTTGCTTTGATACTAATTGATCTGAAATTATAGGAGAACTTCTCCTTCCTAAAATTTGATCGTTCTCTTGAACTTTGCAAGGAAAAATGGGTCTTATGACAAAATAGGTTTTGAAAGGCCTATTCAAGGAATATGAGTTAGTTTTCATTTAAAATTAAAATATAAGCAGAATCTCATCATTTAACTCATAAAGGCATTCATGAAGAGAAACAATAAAGAATTTGGTGACAGAGTTCACCCCTCCTAGGCTACATCTTTGGGCTTGCCAACATAGCTAGACCACTCCATATATTCAATGGAAAAGAGTACATAAGGTTTTCTTATAAAACAAGTGGCTAGTTTCCCCTTCAAGGAAATGTTCTCCTACAAAGAACTATCACTATAAACATAATGAAAACCTATAATCATTCATGAAACCATCAACAATAAGTGGTGTCTCCCACAAAGGCCGAGTACTCCATCTGAAAATGAGCATACAAGTACTTCAATTCCACGTTGAGGTACAAAAATAAATCTTTCCTCAAGAAGACTAGTGAGAAAAGATAAAATGATATGCACCCTACAAGTCACAACTGCAATAGTAAGCTTATAAAGATAAGAAAACCCCTACAATGCCTTCTCCATGCTCAAACACCTTCAAGAATTGCTTCAAAACATTGATTAATCCATACACCCATGGACTTGAACCTACAAAAATTCTCTTCATATGTGCTCTAATCAACAAATAGAGGTCACCATTGGATCCAAAATGTCGAAAAATCCCTATTTGGACTCTTCTTGAGCTCCAAAAGGTCAAAAACTCACCAAGTCATGGTTCAGGCAAGCTCTGTAAAATTATGCTATGTTATCCATTCAACAAACTAGATAAACAATCTAGCAATGCTACAATTTCACCCTATTTTCCACTGTGGAGAATATAAATTCACCTGCTGAAGGTGCATTTTGTTGCACTATTAATTCGCCCAATAACCCTCAAGTGCAGAAACTATGGCCACATGGGACATGCGGCTGGGGGTTGGGGCTAATCACCCACCCTTGCCGGCCTAGCCCCTTAAACTTTAGGGTCATGGTCTTATTAGCGCCCACGGGGTCGAGGTTTGGGCCAATGGCCCACCCCTACTGCCGAGCCCCCTCACACTTTTCTGTGGTCATGTTACGGTAAAAAAACTAAGTGTTGGTCCTCATTTACCACTCCCTCCGCTGATGGACTTCCATCATGATCCCATGCAGGTTCATGCAACTGAGGCCAGGGCCAATCCTTAGCCTCCTTTCCATCTACACTCCAGTGGATCCATTTGTAGTTACGTGAGGGTCTTGTGACTAGGGGTTGGGTTAGGTCTCGAGCCCCTCTCCTTTGCGCCCATTTTCTTATAGTGAGTCGAGTGACCAAGGTTCGAGGCTGGCCACCTGACCCCTCCTCCCAAACATGCGCTATGTAAAATTTAAATAGCCCTGGTTCCATAGAGGGGTAAGATCCACCTACATGGCACAGTGGAAAGGTGTTTGTCTTGGTCGACAAAGGTCCTATGTTTGAATCTTGCCGAGCCTGTCTAAACATTAACCAAATTTTGGTTAACCACGAGGTGCCATGTGGAAACCTATAGTTGGGCCACATGGCACACCCTCATTGGTTTACCACAACAAAATGAACCAATCAAAATGAGCCAACTCACCCAATACAAGGTTGCCACTCGGTAGATACTCATTTTTCCATACCTGCCTAGTCAAACTGATGATGTCAACAGTATGACTACCCAGTTAACAAACCTACTAATTTTTTAGATGTTGGGCCAAACGATCAGAACATGATAACTTCGACATATGATATCATATTGAGGTGAAATGAGTGAATTTTGATTCATAAATGACAAGCACTTCGACTTGTCGCTGGTTTCAAAATAGTATGGGCAATTTCATTTTTGAGCTAAAATTTGATCACCAGATCCATTATTGAGTCTTCCTGATTTCAACAGTGACCTTTTTTTATATCTAAGGACCTTTTATTCCACCATAAGTATGTTTATTTTCCAAGAGGATGAGATGTCAAACAAATATCCTATTCATTATCTTAGCAAAGGTATTCGTGGTCCCGATTTTCATTACTCACATGTGGATAAGTTGGATTTGGCAGTTGTTGTTGTTGTCCAATGATTACAAAACTATATACTCTTGTTAAATACCATGGTAATCGATGACTCCAACCCCATGAAACACATCCTTAATCGTAAAATCATTGTGGGAAAATAATCCAACTGGATTATTAAAATTCAGGAGTTTTATTTAGAGGTTGTGGACCCACTCCCTAATGATTCCTTATTCCTCATTAGTTATTTTTATGCTTGGTATGGGGGTGTCTTGCTATATCTCCAGACTCAATATTTTTGGCCTGAGTTGTCTCACGATGAGCATCAACATGTATGCCACCACTCTAGGATTTATATTAGTATTGATGATACCCTTTACCTATATGTATTTGATGTAATACTACATTGATGTCTCACTCATGATGAGGCTAAGCATGTTTTTGATTATTGTCACACTAGAGAATGCAACGTTTGTTTATTTGGGCTTGTCGCTTTAGAAGATCCTGCACATAGGACATTTTTGGCCTTCGATCTTCAAAGATTATATCACTGTTTCCCAACAATTCCATCCATGTCAGATATTCTCTAGGAAAATGCCTGCTCACCCTTCTCCTTTACACCCTGTTTTAGTTATTGGACATTTTACTTAGTGGGGAATTGACTTTATGCATTGTAACCCACACTCAGTTCATGGTCATCACTACATCATCGTCGCTATTAACTACTTCACTAAAGTGGGCTGAGGCTATGGCTAATTTTTTCAATTATAGTGTGACAACCACCTTATTCCTTTTTAACCATGTCATTTCTAGGTTTCGTGTTCCCAAATGAATTTTCAATGATCACGATTCACATTTTCAAAACCATATGATGCAAGAACTAGCTACCAAGTTGTGTTCTCATCATGAACACTCAACCCCATATTATCCCAAAGCTAATCGACAAGTAGAGGCCATTAATCATGCCTTTAAAACTATGTTTCACCTAATGGTTGGGAATCATAAGTCAAATTGGCATCTTATGCTCTTTTATACGCTTTGGGCATATCGAACCTCGGTCAATTATGCTACGGGCTTCACTCCTTTCCAACTAGTTTATGGAGTGGAGGTTGTTCTTCCTATTGAGTGTGAAATTCCCTTCTTAAAACTTGCTATTGAGTTTCTCTCTGATACTTCAATGCAGGAAGAAAGTTTTTTACACCTACCCATCTTGACAGATAATGCCTTTATGCTACGATCACTAAAAAACTCATAAGAAATGTGTTAAGGCCTAATATAATAAGTTAGTTTGATCTTGTGTGTTTTCATAGGGTGATCTAGTTTTGGTATATGATCAAGACCATGAAAAGTTAGGAGCAAGAAAAATCGAAACCATGTGGCATGGGCCCTATATATTTATTTATTTTTTCCTAAAAAAGGGGCCTATGAGTTAGCTTATTATGACATTAATCCAGTCTCATAGCTACATAATGGGCTCTATCTCAAATAATACCATGCATAGTCTTTTTGCATGGTGTCCTATCCATAGTGTACATAGGTTTGAGTGTGATGTTTTTCTCTTTGGTTTTGACCGTGTGTTGATGGTTTATGCGAGTAACATGTGTATGTTATTTCATAGACAGATGTCAAGGCCCTTGTGAATTTTCATAGGCTTTGCATATGGTGTAATCCATTACATTTGGGATGTAGCTTCCACCATTTGGGTTATCCTTTTTCCCACCCATCTTGTGAGTTCAATGGGAAATCGTCTTTTCTTAGTCACCAATAATTTGGTAGAATATAGCGCTATCATCAAGATATTAACTAAGGCTATTTTCCTTGGAATTTGAAACTTGATTGTCTAAATTGAATCCCAGTTCATAGTCTCTCAGCTCAACTGTGTCTATTTGGTGAGGAATTTTGCGTTACTTCGATACTATTTAATGGTATGTCTCTTGGAATGAAACTTTGATTACATTTTTTACTCACATGTTCGTAGAGGATCTAATGTGCTTGTTGATTCACTTTCTAATTGTGTATTAGATTGGAATTTTACACATTAATATTTTAAACTATGCACATGAATAAAATATTATAAAGTGAACATCATTTGCAATAAACATCATAAAATCCATAATCTTTTATAGTTGAATTGAGGCTTCTGTGATCCATAATAGTTGAAAGAATAACTTCAGTGTAAATCACATGTAGACAGACATTTGTCGACGTGTTTCGAACCAACCAGTGTGGTTCATCGTCAGGACAAGTTGAAGAAACAGATCCACCTTAGCATGTTAAATAGTCTGAGCAGAGTCTCCAACGGCTAATTTTGACCTTAGGACCCAAGTCAAATTATTTTAATATT
>APFE031090803.1:0-28771 GCA_000404065.3 Pinus taeda | reverse complement strand
TTTGTGCATGATTTTCGCACATGTTTTTTGGACGCGATGGTTTTCGGTCCATGCTATTGGATGCGATGGTTTTTGGTCCATGGTATTAGACGTGATGGTTTTCGGTCCATGGTATTGGATGCTTCAGCATGTATAAATATGTATTGTAACATTGAAAGAAATATAATGGAAAATCAAGCTGGTACTCTTGGTTTCGGGATCCAGTGGGAAATCTCTGTGTATACATGTTTTATGTGTTATGCTCTCACATTTTTATTTTTCCTGTGATTTAGAATTCGTATGCAGATAATTTCTGTATGGGGTTAAAACCTACAATAAGTACCTAAGGTTGTAAAGGCATCTTCTTGAATTGTGTTGGGTAGCTCATTCGCTGGCAACTATCACATCTTCAAACATACTGCTAGGCATCCTGGAAGAGGTTAGTCTAGTAATAACTCAAAGGGTGGACTTTGCACGATCCAGACTTTTGCACAAATAGAAAACAAAATCAGATATACACATAAACACATTTATAGAGTAGAAATAAAACATATTTTCATTAATATCAAAGAACTGAAATATGCTTACATATAGAATAGAAATAAACTAGCTTGGGAAATGGTAGCTTATCTCTGAGAAGAGATGTGATCACTACATCGCTCTTAACTATGTTACAGTGAATCTCAAGGGAATTTGTATTATTGAATAACAATGGAACATCCTAAAAATCCAAAACCCTAACCGCAGGAGATGAAACACCAAGATTTTTGTGGGACCCATTCGAGTTAGTTGGGAAACCAACTTCCCAAGGTTGTAATTTAGTCATATAATCTTCATTTGGCATATAAAATACCTTGTTGGAAATATCTCTTTGGGTACTATACGATTTTATGAAAACCCATACCTATGCCAATGGACCTACTATGGACCTAAAAAAATGTCATTTAGGGTGTCAATATAGCTATGGAAACCTAGGACTGAAAAAGAGCTAAAAATAGTAAATTCTGATATAATTAAGGAAACAAACGAAACTAAATAGAGGTCTAGGTGGAATAGGAGGGTGGCCACCAATATCTGCCTATATCATAACAATTTTTTCTTTTATTAGTGAAATGGACCCTACATGGCTCATAATGTGAGGCCTTGAATATGTTGAACATCTCATCATCTTGGACACACTTCCTAATGATCAAGCTAGGCCTCACAATAGATATATCCACCAAAGGGTAGGAGGCGTTGAGTCTGATGATATTTTATTTATATATTGAAGAGATATGTTGTGGAAACTTACTTCTAGCTAAACTATTGGCTACATCTTCAATCCAAGGAGAATTACTATTAAGGAAAATCATCATCTCTGGAAGTTACTTGACCTTCACTATTTTGGAAGGGGAATGTTCTACAAGAGTAGCCTTTGCAAACCTATCTAACAATATGAAACTCTAGTAGAAACCATAGCTACCTAATCACTCTATCATTGGTTATAGGATTTTCTATTGAGTTCTTGATGATATAGTGATTGGTATGAATAAATACCTCATATCCAATGATGTAATTTTTTAACTTATTTATTGCATGTACTACTGCTAAATATTTTTCAGTAACTGTCTAATTTAATTCAGAAGGTGTTATATTTTTTCTATTAAAGTAGATTCCATAATATTATCTATCTTGTTATTTCACTAAAATGGTTCTAATGGGTGTGTTTAAGGAATATATGGATATATGAAATGGAAGGCACTAGTATGGCCCTGACAAAACAGGTGGCATGCTGAGGTTATCCTTGAGAATTTTGAAAACATTTTGACAATCATCATTCCAATAAGAGTCGACATATTTAGAAAGCAATTTAAATGAATGGGAAACTTTTATAGAGAAATGTTATATGAATATCATGTAAAAATCAACATGGCTTACAAGGCTTCTCACATGGTTATGATATTTTGGAATTGGAAGTTGTAAGATGACTTTGATTTTCATGGAATGAACATGTATACCTAAAAAAGAAATAACATGGACAAAAATAATCCCTAAAATTTTCTTTATATTACATGTGATATTAGTCAATGCAAAGCCAGATTATTGATGTCTCATTAAAATGTTTTCTAAATTTCAAAAGGCTTCAAGAAAAAGATCACCATATACATATAAATCATATAGATTTCAACGCACTCTTGAGTGAGAGATTTTTTTTTTATAAGAGTTCTCTTTGAATGGTAGAAGGAGAATTACATAATGTAAATGGGGGTAATTTGTTAGGATATTACGACACATAGGAAATAGTTAAGTATAACTTGGTCTAGTATAGAGTTAGGTAAAGTGTGTTTCTTTACTATGTACTTTTGTAACTTACAATCCGACAGTGACGATATGTAGTGATCCGATGATTCATTCTCTCCTTGGTATTACCGACACTTGATCCATGGCTTGACACCCGATTGGTCCATGATCTCTATTTAAAGAGCATGGAGGGTCATTTGTAGGTTAACTATTCATGAGAGAAGCTTATGTAAATTTTCATTCTTTTATTAATAAATTGCCTGAAGTGGCCGCGTTTGCTCAGGCCATGGACTGTTTCCCTCTTCGAGGGTTTTAACCATGTCAAAAATACTAGTGTATTGATCTGTGATCTGTTTGTGAGTAGTTTCCTTTGGTGTTTTGTCTGAGGAACTCACCCTGTAAATTTCTACATGGTATCAGAGCTTTTTGAGGGTCGTGTCCATTGGTGATCCAAATCTGAAGCCGGTAGAACTGCATCCGACTACCGTTTCCTAGATCTGCTATTTTTGACTACTTTCGGGCTGAGAGGACTGCTCTATTGTGCTAGGAGCATCTGTTCCAATGAGGAACCCCTTTCGTTTCTGGTAGCCCTAGCTACGTCATTTTTAAGATCTGGAGGTATACAATGTTTATTTATAGTTTTTAGTTATTTTCTTTCTGTTTATTATTTCGGTTTATTTAGCTTCTTTTTTTATTAGCAGATCTATACCTTTCATTTCTGCATATGCTCTTTTCCCTGCGGCTCTGTGCGATCTGGGCAAATCAGAAACAGAGAGGAAGGATTTTTCTCATGCGTATGCTTTTTTCCGCTGCGTCTTAGTGTGATCTCGAAAAATCAGAAACATTGAGGAAAATATTTAGTTTCCGGGTAAAGCTAGCTTTAAGCCGTAAGGTTTGTTTTTTTTGTATGTCCACGTTGGGTTTTGTGTTTTTTTTTTTGTAGGGAAAAAAAAGAGCTTTCTCAAGAAAGCACGCAACCCAAAGCTTCAGTGACCAAAAAAGCAAAGTCCCCCCCCCACTCTCTCACTCTCTCAAACTTTAATCTAGCTCACTTGGTTCAAAGCTAATTTATGAGAGTAGAGGTCTTGAGTTCAAGTCTCCTTTCTATTGGAAAGGGGGCGTTTTTTTTGTTTTATTTCCACACATTCCCTCACTTCGTCGGCGCCTTCATCAACGTTTCTTCAAAAAGCCATAACTTCTTCATCCGGAAGCCGTTTTCAGAGCCATTTTTTTTGAACTAGCCTATTTTTTCGAGATCTTTCCATTGGAACACTTAGGTTTAGAATATAGCTTAAGTTTATATTAAAATGGAAAGTCCATGCCAAGTTATTCTTGACAGCACCAACTACTTCCAATGGTGGTCCTACATTGTGGATTTACTTAAAAGTAAAGGTCTTTACAGAATAGCCTCAGGCCAAGAAACCAAACCGAAAGATGAAGATAAGGCAGCTAAATGGGAAAATAGGCAAGATCAAGCACGTGGGTTGATACGGATGTCTATTTCTCCAGATCTTAGATTCCATATTGTAGAACTTGATACTCCTGATGAAGCAATGAAGCAGATTACTAATGTTTTTGGAATCAAAAATGAACTTAGAGCCCATCAACTTGAAACTGAGTTGCTTACATTAGACCCCGATAACTTTTCTTACATTGAAGGTTTTTTGTCCAAGTTCAAGACGCTTAGACTTCTCTTGGAAGGTGTTAAGGTTAAGAAAGAATATAATAACCTTATCTATTCCATTCTTACTAAGTTGGGATCAACCTACTCTGTGTTTGTTTCGGCCTTCCATTCTACAAGAGAAGCCTTCATTTCTCTTTCTTCAGCAGAAGTAGAATACCGTGGTGCTGTAGAAGCTAGTAAGAAAGCCTTGTGGCTTCGTCAGATCCTATCACAGTTTGGCTTTCAGCAGCAGCATCCGACTACACTTTGGTGTGATAATCAAAGTGCCATTCAACTATGCAAAGATCCAGTTCAGCATCAGCGCAACAAACACATTGAACTACACATGCACTTCATCAAAAAGCTCATTCATGCCCATGTTCTTGAAGTGCAATATTGTTCAACAGATGATCAAGTTGCAAACATCTTTACAAAGGCTCTCACAGAGGCGAAGTTCACTAAACTTCGATATATGCTTGGAGTTCATGAAGTTGTCACTAAGGGGGGATAGGCTCTAGTGCCTCCTCCCTTCTCCTATTGTATCATATTTGTAAATCCTTCAATCCTATCCAAAGTTGTTCTTAAGGGGGGATGTTAGGATATTCCGACACATAGGAAATAGTTAAGCATAACTTGGTCTAGTATAGAGTTAGGTAAAGTGTGTTTCTTTACTATGTACTTTTGTAACTTACAATCCGATGGTCACGATATGTAGTGATCCGACAGTTCATTCTCTCCTCAGTATTACTGACACTTGATCCCTCGCTTGACACCGGATTGGTCCATGATCTCTATTTAAAGAGCATGGAGGGTCATTTGTAGGTTAACTATTCATGAGAGAAGCTTATGTAAATTTTCATTCTTTTATTAATAAATTTCCTGAAGTGGCCACGTTGGCTCAGGCCGTGGACTGTTTCCCTCTTTGAGCATTTTAACCACATCAAAAATACTGGTGTATTGATCTCTGATCTGTTTGTGAGCGGTGTCCTTTGGTGTTTAGTATGAGGAACTCACCCTGTAAATTCCTACATAATTTATAGGCACATGTCTACCATCGACATATGAAGATTATTTAATTTTTATCCTCTGGTGTTATTTATATTTGGTTGTAGCCATTGAAATCATTGAGTAAAGGAAAAAAATATTTCTAGCTAATGCCTAAAACATGATCAACTAATGAGTGAGAAGTAATCCTTATGGGTAGCCTTATTAACTTCCCTACAATTTAGGCAAATTTTCCAATGCCCATTTCTTTTAAGCACTATCATGAGGGGAGAGACCCACTAGATATATAAAATATCGTAGTTGAAGTTGGAATCTAAATGTTTGTATAATCATTCTTTAACAAATTCCTTAAGAGTTGGTTTAATTCCTCTATGGGATTTCCTAAGAGGTCGAGAACTGTCCTGAATGTAGAAACAGTGTATACGAGTTTTAGGGGGGGGATGCTTTTCATATCTGGTAGCTCCAGGTTAAGGAATTTATATGCTTTTGTAACATTTTAACTACCTATTGTTGTTGAGATGTATCCAACTAACAATTTATATATAATGATTTACTTCAACTAAATTTAATAAGAGTGGTTTCATATCCAAAAAATGTATGTATGCTGAAGATATTTGTAGTGATGAGAAGGTTTTGGAGTTACATTTTCCTCGAAAATCAATGTTTCTTATGTGATCAAGTGGATTCGAATTTTTTAAAGAGCCGAGATTAATGAAAAAAATCATGAACCTGATTTTATTTATTACATTATTCAATCTACATGATTTTACCAATGGAAGTAACAGACTTGACATTCTCTTCATCACTATTAGCATTATAAACCCATATGGTATTTTCAAACTATTAAGAGGATTTGACTAGGGGATATAGAATCACATTATTTGTTGATTCCCTGCATGAAATAAGCATATACCAGACTGACAACCAATGTAGGCATGAGTGATAACCAACCATGGTTATCCCATGATTAAAGGGTATCCTCTTGAATGGTTTTCCCTCTACAAGACCATAGAGTCTATGGGATACTCCCAAGAATCTAATGATATGATTACATCTTCTAATACACCCTTAAGTTTTATTTTTGATTGGTCATCCAATTCCAAAGTCATATATGTAGGATTAAGGTTTAGAAATTGTAATCATTCGGTGGTTTTTCTTGTCATCACATTGATCTTATTTTTGCAATGGAAATCCTAGCTACTAAAGAAAGAGAAGCGAGATTCTTTCAACATAGAGCAGAGAGCACACACTAGATGCACTATCCTAAATCAAAATCAACAAGCAGTCTAAATGCAAATGCACATGCATGTATTTGTTTTCCGCTTTCTTAATGTGTTAATGAAAAAGAGAATGTTAAGTACAAATATAAATTATCTTTTCTTTTGAAGCGAGAGTACTAACAATTTTCTCTTCAAAATACGAAAGGAAGACAAAGGCGACACTTTCAAGTTCAATTTGAAAACTTATTTCGAGACTTGAAATACTATCAATTCAAATCAAATACAAGAGTAACAGTGTAATCAACCATCAAATAGAGTAGGATTCTTTTATTTGATTGAAAACGACACTTGCGACACTTCCAAATCAAAAGACGACAGTTCGATTTAGATACTTTTTTGTAAATGAGAACTATAAATGGTGAAAAATACATAAAAACATTCACAATTCTTTGTACAATGGAGGCTGAATAATGCAAAGGAATGGAGTTTTAACACTGGTATACTGATTACAGACAGTAAAACTCTTGAATAAAGCTGAAGAGAGTGAAGAAAAACCAAAATCTAAAGGCAAAAATAGTCTTATCTAATCATCGCACCTATAACACAGGGAAACAGGGATGCATCTCACCTACTGCACAGGGGAGGTGCAATGGATCCAGGTTGCCTAAAGGAGACAGTTCGATGGTCTAGGGACAAGACTTTAACTTGGTTTTTTATCACAATTTGTAGCTTAGTTCAGGGATTTAGGCTGAGCTAATGAGAGCCAGTAAATGCAAAGTGTAGGGGCAGATCTAATGAGGTTACTTGAGCGACCACCAGGGAAATTAGGATGTTTGCAAGTTAGATGTTTAATTCATAAACTAACCTGTAGATTGACTGTAGTAGTGTTTATCTACTTTGTAGTTGCATAGAAAAAGCAGTTTGAAGGCTAGCTGGCATAACGTTAGGCTCCGTTTGTAGTTTATAAAGTAAACAAACTAGAAACAAGTAAACAAGCTATTCGCTCCCTAGTGGAGTCGCCATTTTGTTATCGAGAAATCTAGTGTCCATGCAGAGCTTCTGGTCCCACTAAGATGAGTAGCTATCTTAGAAACAAACAAACTAAAGTTTCTTGCAATTTCCTTTATGAGAAGTAGATGAGAGAGAAGGAGAGAGTACCAACCTCAGTCTTTCCCTTCGCTCCTTGCTTGTTTCCTCTCCCCTTTAATAGATCTTTGCTGCTTCTCGCTTGCTTATCCCACTTGAAAGAGCACTTGTAAAGTTAATGTATCATAGTACCATCAAAGAATTGAGATCTACAATCATAAACAATATAGGACCAGATATATATTGACCACACAAATGCATATATCAACTCAAACATACAAGAATGTGGAGGAAAACTCAAATAGCTTTATTGATAGAAAGAGTAGAATAGAGGATTACAACCCATTGATTTGACCCAACGTCATCCTCCCAGCATGAAATACCTTCTTCACCTCATGAAAATCTTAGATCACCCAACACTATGATGTTCCACAATGAAACCAACAACACTTCCTTACAAAAATACAAGATTCCGGCCTCTAACCTCTAGATCTCTGGAATGAGGGATCCATTTATAGATATTTGCATAGGTGTGAGTTAGCTCTGGGTTTTTGATTAGTTTCATTCCACTGATAGTTCTTGGTTCCACTTGGAGATTTCATTGATCTCTTACTCATCCCTGGGCGAATTCTGAGAGGCAAGTGTCATATGAGAAGTTTCTAGAAGATTCCTTGATCATCGACTTAGCAAACTGCCTCTACCATTTATATATTCTCTCTCGTCATGCCCTATAGAAGGAATTTTCAGTATGCATCACACTTTCCATGTGTAGTAGGTGAGATGCATCACACCCTGACAATGGAGTAGGTGAGATGGTCCAGTTTCGACCAGTTCTGAGTACTTTTTTGTGGAGAACTTCTGGGAGATGATGTAATCAACTGACCTTGGTCCTTTAGGGTATGAAAAAACACTTTTAGGGACTTGGAAGCCTTTGGTTTATGGACATATGTGATTGGGGTTGTAGTGCCCAAATATGTCTATAACATGAAGGTTTATAGAGAATCTTGTAGGTTTCTAGTACATCCTGTAGGTTTTCCTGAAATGGCCTGTTTTGAGGCTGAATTGAGGGAAAACCTCTAGGAAGTCACCAAAAGCCTCCCAATGGTCTCCCACACCACCCAACCATCTAAGAGCCCTTCCAGCCATCCTCAAACATGCTTAATTCTCCTGCCACATCACCAGAAGAAATTAGTTTGCATAACGTATTTTGCATGAAAAGGAAAAAAGGAAAAAATAGATTTAGTTTAGTCTCTTTACTTGCACATTAGTGATATTTCATGCTTCTTACTTCTGTAACTTAGATAGTAGCATTTGGCTCATGTTGATTTAGCATTTCTGCAAAGAATATTTTCTTAGCACTTAATTAGGAAATGGTGTGATTTAGCATTGAATTTCAGTCTTCTCCATTATTGTAGTAGAGTAGCTCTCTCTTAGAGTGGATTTACCTTTCTTCCATCAAGAAATCAAGATTATTCTAACTTCGTAGAAGTCTGGCATGAAAACCCCAGTTTTCTCTCGGCAAAAAAACATTGAAAACACGCAGAACCATCACTTTTACTTGTGTATACATCACTGTCACCTCCAAGTTTGTATGAACCCCGAGTTGATAAAGTAAAGTTGGTAGCCCAAGGGTTGTAGCATCCTTGCTGCAATACTATCTTTCATCACTCTTTGGTGCCACTGTTGGGGAGGTTTCTGAGTAAAATGTGATTGCTGCTTTCTTTTCTTCTATTTCTTGTATCCAATATTCTACCATTAGTTTATTTCTAGGAAAGTAATTTAGTTGTTTCCTTTTTTTTTTCCATTCCATTTTGCAAGAAATATTTCAATTCAGCAAGTAGCCTTCTCATTCAGTTATTAGTTTTTATTCAATCAACAATTTCAATTCTACAAAGTACTTTCCAAGTTTGAAAAAAAAAACACAAAACCAAACCAAAAACATTTCCTTGCATGCCTCGTAGGAAAAGGGATAACGAAGGATTTTTTTTGCCAAATACCCCCATTGCATCAAATAGCCAACCTTCCCTCTTCTTTGGTGGCTATGAACTAGAGGAACCCTTAGGTGAGAAACCTAACATGTTTGAAGAATCTACAAGGGAAGAAGAAGAAGAAGAACCATTCCTACTAAACCAATGGCTGAAAATAGAAATGACAGAGAGAACAGAGAGAGAATTGAGGGTTCCTTCCCCATCAGGGAAACCAATGGGGACACTAAGATGAAAAATATAAGCCCCTCTGCCCTACCTCATTTCCATGTCTTGACCACAAAAGACCCCAACACTTTCCTATTTGATTTTGTTGTTATATTTCAAACCTATGACTATATAGATGATGAGAATAAGTTAAAACTATTTCCATCTACCCTTAAGGATTCAAAATTATGTTGGTTCATGTGTTTACCTGGGGATAGCATCACAACTTGGGCTCAAATGTAGCAAGCCTTTAATAGCAAATATCGAGACTACTGTTGGTCAAAGGATAGTAAAGAGGAAATTTTCAGGATGACCAGAGCTAATGATTAATCCCAGAGGACTACGAAGAAAGATTCCAACTTATTCACAAAATGGCTAGGTGCACACTTGACCTTGAGTCACTAAAGCTGGCCCTGCTTAGGGGAGTAAGGGAAGATCTTCTGGATACCCTACACTTGTTAGCAGGAGGAAATATTGTTAGGTCCCTATACTACAAGTGTAACCCTTTATTTTTATTAGTACAATTCCCTTATTATATTGTTGTGCTCATGTACTCCGCATATTGCTATTATTGTGCCCCATAGAATCCCACTATTGTTATTATTGTTCCCTTACATTCTTATTGTTATGTTGGCTCTGATTATATTATGACCCCTTAGACTCCTATATATAGAAAGGAAGTCTTTTCATTTGTATCGTCCAAGAATTATTCATTTGTGTAATGTAAAGGAGGTTGTACCCTTGAAGATGCTTACTTCTAAGGCATTGATCTATCTTTTCTATCTTTTTGTGAGCTAGTTTCATAACATTTGGTATTAGAGCTTGGGATTCTATAGTTTCTCTACTCCAAACAATTCATCATGGACATTTCGCTATAATAATTTTTCTACAAAGGTTCAAACTCTAAAATTAAAACCCATTTGAGCCGTGATGAAGTTTGGGTCCGAATTTCAGATCTTTTATCTCTATATTTTCAGAGATATAATCCAAGGAAGTTATGGTTTTTGCAGACTCTAGAAATACATTCTAAACAGGTGAGCTTGGTAAAACTATCATAACTTTCTCTCTGAGAAATAAATTGAAATTTTCTAAGTTACAGAAAGAGGACAGACTGTAGTTGTTTGTGTATATTTTTAAGATCCAAAGGTTGAAACAGTGACACATGGAACATCATACACAAGTTCTCTCTACTAGAACATTATTAATCAGGTCATCTTAGGAGATTGAGCATAACTCTTTCTTGGAGAATCAAATTCTGATCAGACTTATGGTGTTAGAAATAGGACTGGGAGGGCTACTGCAGGATGCAATTTTAGAACATGGAGATATGAAATTACCGAGTTACAGTCATTTAAAGATTAGGTTACTAAAATCAAGAAAAGGTGATATGAGTAAGTTTGATGGAAAGGATCCGGTAAATTGGATACTACAGATGAATAAATATTTTGATCTACATCAGGTTCAACCATTACAAAAGGTACATATTACATATTTATATTTAGAACCAAATCAATTTTTATGGTATAAAGGGCTTTGTTCTCATAAAGAACTTGTCATTAGGTCAATTTTCACGGAAAAATGATAGCACATTATGAGGATACAAAGAGTAACACCCTATTTAGCCAATTAATAAATCTCGAACAAAAGGGTTCAATGCTAGAGAACATTGAGGACTTTCAAAAATTGAATATAAAGGTAAATGATATTCCAGAGAGGCAAAGGGTTGATGTCTTCATAGGGACATTAAAGGATAACATTCAACACAAGGTTCGTCTTTGGGAACCTGATTCATTAGAGAAATCATTCAGGTTGGCAAGAAAAATTGAAAGCAAATTCATGGAAACAAGGAATCCCACCACTCATGACTATAATTATGTAAGTGTTTTTTCTCCTAGCCTTCCACAACCTACAAAATTTACCCTACAACAATTGGAAGAAGAAAAATAAAAGGGCTATGTTACAATTGTGATAGCAAATACACAAAAGGTCATAAGTGTGCTAAGAAGAAATTAGTTTACATAGATTATGAAGAGGAGGAAGAAAAGCGTCAAGAAACATCAAAAAAAGAGGATATACACCAGGAACCAACCCCAAAGAAAGAAGAAATGAATCTGACCATATATTTTAAAGCATTGGGAAGAATTAACACTCCTAAAACTTGCAAGATATAAGGACATATCAAGAAGGAAAAGGTTCAAGAAGTGAAGGATCACATTGAGAATGAAGAAATGAATTTGACCATATCTTGTAATGCATTGGTCGGAATTACCACTCCTCAAACTATCAAGATAGAATTACATATGAAGAATAAAAATGTTCAAGAAGTGAAAGATCATATTGAGCATCAAGAAATGAATCCAACCATATCTTGTAATGCATTGGAAGAAATTACGACTCCTCAAACTCTCAAGATAGAAGGACATAACAATAAGAAAAAGATTCAAGCAGTGAAAGATCACATTGAGCCTCAACAACAAGTTATCCAAATTTTAAAGGATAATGCCACTTTGGTGTAGAACCGAATGAAACAATGGGAAGATCAACATTGTAGTGAAAGAAGTTTTGATTTAGGTGATTGGGTATTTTATAACTACATCTCAAGCAAGCTACTTATGAGAAGGAAATGTTGGCAATACTACATGCACTTAAGAAATGGTGACGTTACCTAATGGGAAGACACTTCAAGGTAGAAATGTGTCATGAGAGTCTTAAGTACTTTTTAGAACAAAGATTATCTTTAAAAGAACAAAAAAAATGGGTCACAAATATGTTGGGTTATGACTTTGAAATTATCTACAAAAAAGGGAAGCAAAATGTTTGATCCAAAATGGATCTAAGATAGACTTCTAATTCTAAAGTGTTCCTCACAGAGGAAACTGAAAGTCGAAGGATACTCCTAGAAATAGTCCCATTATATAGATCTTCTCATTTTGAATCTACTACAACTTGAATGGGCTAAAATGGAATTTGGATCATGAAGTTATCGTAGAAAGCAGACTACCATTGTCCTTTGTAAAAGGAGGAAAATTCTTATGAAAATGGCCTGAAAGGCTCATTGAAGAAATCACATTGGAAAAAGCCAAGCGAAGGACTTAACGCAAGGGCGGAAGGAGCCCAATGAACAATCTATGATATATTGGGTCGGAGGTAGGCTGCACCCGATATTGGGACCTCAGGCAAAGCGATATGCGATTGAATTGGCGATCGAGGATCAGAGGAGAAAAGGCATATCCCCCGCCGATGCGATACTCGAGGTGTGATGTCAGCGATCGGTGGATCGGTGATCGACATAACCAAAGGGAATAGACCTGGGCCATTGCAACATGCGATAAAGCAATGGACCGATGTGCGATTGCACGTGGACCATTGGATTGGGTGCACAGATCAATGGTCAGGATTCAATCGGGGTGATCGGAGATCGGACAATAGGCGGATCCCTGATACAAAGGGCTGCTACATGCACCATGTGACTTGTGATAGCGATATATCGATAAGGGCCAGACCCGATGGGTTTATAGAGGAAATTCAATAATATTTGAAGTCTGACTAAACGCTCCATGAGGCGTTTTCCTATGTATTTCCTTTATTTGGCTGTCATGGCTAGAGGAAGGCAAAATGATCAGGTTTCCCCATGCCAATGATTCCTTCCATTCTAAATGAATTCTTGTGGTGAACAGTCAGGTTTTCCATGATGGAGGACTGTTACAAATGCACAGAGTGCACAATTGCAGAAGATGGCAGAGAGAGTGCAGAGTGTTTTGGAGTCACTTGGAGGTCGAGTGAAACAGAGAGCACAACTGTTGAAGGTCGCTAGAAGGTTGCCAAGAGTCGCTTGGAAGTCGAGTGAACTACAAAGAGCCAAGAGCCAAAGCCAAGAGCCAGAGCCAAGAGCCAGAGCCGAGAGCTAAGAGCCAGAGCCGAGAGCCAAGAGCCAGAGCCGAGAGCAAGAGCCAGAGCCAAGAGCCAGAGCTAGAGCCAGGAGCCAGAGCCAAGAGCCAGAGTTGAGAGCCAAGACCTAGAGCCAAGAGCCAAGAGCCAGAGCCAAGAGCAAGAGCTAGAGCCAAGAGCTAGAGCTAGAGCCAAGAGCCAGAGCCAAGAGCCAAAGCCAAGAGCCAAGAGCCAGAGCTAAGAGCTAGAGTCGAGAGCTAGAGCCAGAAAGCCTGAGAGCTTCAGAGCTAGGGATAAGATGGTGTTGTAAGCACATTGTGTTCTATGTAAACCAGTGGAGTTGAGCATGGAGCTTGTAAAAGGACTTATGGCATAATCCCAGAGAGCCTAGTTGAGTTGACTAGAGCTGAAGGAGACATAGCCCAAGAGTTTTGGGTGAACTCCATATTAATATTGTTGTTATGTGTGTTTTTTTATTTGTTGCATTATTTATCGTCATATGTATTTGAATATCAGCATAAGCAAATGAACTTAAAGCACTTAAAAGTTAAATTCCAACATAAACATACACCTATTTTCAAGCACTTTTTAATTCTACAATTGGTTAATCATAAGATTTGGGAATATTTAAGCTTTGGAAGTGGGAGAGGTTCTTGTAAGTTGACAAGAAGCCTTTAGTGCCCCATTTTTAGATTAGGTGGTATCAGAGCCAAGTTTGATTAACCCCACTTTCAAAGAAGGTTATATCAGAATTGGTTATACCAGAGCAAGTTGTATCAGATCAGAATGCTTGATTGACAGAGCAAAGATTGCTTCTCTGAAAGGTGTTTAAACAGGCAGAGGTTGATTGTATGCTTGTTTGCAGACTGACTATTGTTTGAGTTTCCAGAGGTGAAGGGAGAGCAATTGATAGCTCAGTCGAGGAGAGGACAAAAAGGAAGAAGGGATGAAGGCATTCTTCTTATCCTAAAGGACCTCAAGGCAATCGTTGAAGCATAAGAGGTTTGTTTCAAAAGGTTGCCCGAATAAGCTCTTTGTTTATCTTGTTTGAAGTTCTTTTGTTCATTCAGCTAATGACAACTTCTACAACTGAGTCCTCAAATTCTTCTTTCTTCAGAAGAGTCTTTGATGAAGGCATGAAGCAAGACTTGTCCACCATGATGGATATGGCGAGAGAAATGTATGAGGATGGAAGGAAGAGCAACATACTTAGAGAGCAGTTGAATTCCGTGGAGGAAGAGAAGCAGTTGCTTTGTGACAAATTGCAGGAAATGGAGAGGCAACTTCATATTGCAAATATGAACCTGAAAAGGATGCATGAGTCGGAGACACAGCTCTTTGTTGCCAAAGAAGCCTTAGTCAAGTATCAGCTTGAAAAAGAGGTAAATGATTCCTATTTGTCTTAAAATTCTTCTAAGAATGCTTATATTGGTTCTTTTGAAAAAAATACTAGAGGCATAGGTTCCAAGTTAATGTCCAAGATGGGCTATGAAGGAAAAGGCTTGGGCAAACATGCACAGGGTATTGTTGAGCCAATAATCATTGAGGAAAGGCCTAAGTATTTGGGTCTTGGCTATGGACAGTCTTATGGAGAAAGTTCCAAAGCTTCCATGAAGGCCATTGAAACGGTTCCAAGGAGGAGTTTCATTTCAGGTCTTCTACCTCAAGAGTGTGAAGATTGTATTCATGGAGAATGAAATAGATTGAAACATCATTTGCAAGATTCAGGTGTTCATAAGCATGCACTTGAACCAGAGAGTTGTGGAAACTCTGAAACCATTGAAGAGGTTGATTGTGTTCCAAAGGGAGCTACTTCTTCATTCAATTCACCTCCTCCTGAAGGCAATACAGGTGAAAGAGAAAGGTATAAATCGGGTTCTAACCATATTCCTTTTGATTCTGTTCAGCATGGTAAATTTCCATATAAGAATGGGAAAAGAATTGCATGTTCCTTTTGTGGTTTGGATAACCATAATGTTTCTAGATGTTGGAAGAGAATGGCCACATACAAGAAACTTTTGAAAGAAAGGAAGCAAGAAGCCAAAGGTCCATTGGACAAGGAAAATCATGTTGTCAAGAGGATGCACATGTGTTGCACTTACTGCCATAAGCAAGGACATATTGTTGAAAAGTGTTGGACTCTGAATCCAATAATGCTTCCACAAAACTTGAAGAAGGTGAAAAGAGAAAATGGCATGAATGGAAAGAAAGATTCCATGAATGATGTGTTTCAGGATGATTCACATGTTGATGCTGATGTGCAAGCAAAGGTAGAACCTTTGAAATGGATTGGTAAGAAATGGTTAGAGTTCTTATCCAACTAAAGATTGCATGTCTTTTGATTTGATGCATCTATTTGCATTTCTTGTTAATGGAATGCAAGTTGCAGGATTTTACCAAGAAGGTGAATGGAAAAAGTTGAGTAGGAGACTCACTTTATTGCTACAACATTATATTTCATTTCAGCTTTGAAAGTACAGTGTGCTTAAGCGAAAGTTGAAGGATGAAATGCATGCATGAGAATGTTGTGCATGAACATAGGGATGTTGATGATTTCCTTGTATTTGAACATTATGTCAAAAAGGTACAAATGAAAATTTTGTGAAGCAAATGTAACTTCACATTTGTTTGAGCCACCTTGGATCAATGATCAAGGAAGAGAAGTTCAAACTACCTTCTGTAACCTTCTTAGCAGGAGTTTTGCATGAAGTCAAGGAGGAAAACAGTTCTTCCCAAGAGGACTAGCACATCTAGGAAGGAAAGTGGTCAAAGGCTTTGGTTTAGAGGCACTATGCAAGGCAAGTGTAAAGAGGCTTAAAGAAGAGGGTGAGGTACTCTCATTTACTGTTCAGATCAATATGTCAGTCTTTTGGAGACCAAAATTTCTTTTAGTGGGAAGGTGTGATCCAAAATGGATCTAAGATAGACTTCTAAGTCTAAAGTGTTCCTCACAGAGGAAAATGAAAGTCCAAGGATACTCTTGGAAATAGTCCCATTGCATAGATCTTCTCATTTTGAATCTACTGCAACTTGAATGGGCTAAAATGGACTTTGGATGATGAAGTTATTGTAGAAAGAAGTTTGCCCATTGTCCTTTGAAAAAGGAGGCAAATTATTATGAAAGTGGCCTAAAAGGCTCATTGAAGAAATCGCATCGAAAAAAGCCAAGGGAAGGACTTAACGCAAGGACGAAAGGACCCTCGATCAGCGATCTCCGATATATTGGGTCAGAGGTAGGCTGCACCCGATATCGGGACCCCAGGCAGAGCGATATGCGATTGAATCGACGATCGACGATCGGAGGAGCAGAGGCATAGACCCCACCGATGTAATACACGAGGTGCGATATTGGCGATCAGTGGATCGGCGATCGACATAACCAAAGGGAATACCCCCAGGCCATTGCGACATGCGATAAAGCGATGGGCCGATGTGCGATTGTGTGTGTACCGTTGGATCAGGTGCATAGATCAATGGTCAAGATTCGATCGGGGTGATCGGAGATCAGACAATCAGCGGATCCCTTATACAAAGGGTTGTTAGATGCACCATGTGACTTGTGATAGAAATATACGATAAGGGCCGTACCCGATGGGTTTATAGAGGTGATTCAATAATATTTGAAGTCCAATTAAATGCTCCATGAGGCGTTTTCCTGTGTATTTCCGTTATTTGGGTGTCACGGCTAGAGGAAGGCAAAACAATCGGGTTTCCCCACGCTGATGATTCCTTTCCATTGTAAACGGATTCTTGTGGTGAATAGTCAGGTTTTCCATGACAAAGGACTGTCACCGACGTGTTACAAATGCACAGAGCACACAATTGCAGAAGATTACTGAGAGAGTGCGGAGAGCTTTGGAGTCACTTGGAGGTCGAGTGAACCAAAGAGCACAACTGCTGAAGGTCACTGGAAGGTTGCCGAGAGTCGCTTGGAAGTTGAGCAAACTACAGAGCCGAGAGCCAAAGCCAAGAGCCAGAGCCGAGAGCCAGAGCTGAGAGCCAGAGCCAGAGCCAGAGCCAAAGCCAGAGCTAGAGCCAAGAGCTAGAGCCAGAGTTGAGAGCCAGAGCCAGAGCCAAAGCCAAGAGCTAGAGCTAGAGCGAGAACCAAAGCTAGAGCCGAGAGCCGAGAGCCAAAGAGCCAAACGTCCAGGGATAAAAATGGTATTCTAAGCCCAATGGTTAAGTCGTAACCTATTGGAGTTGAGTGTGGAACTTGTAAAAGAATTCAGCCATAATCCCAAAGAGTTTAATCGAGTTGATTAGAGCTCATGAAGATGCAGCCCAAGAGGTTTGGGTGAAATCATAATTATATTGTTGTCTTATGTGTTTGCTGATTTGTTGCTTCATTTACTATTATGTGTGTTTAATATCAGCATAAGAAAATGAACTTAAAGCACATTAACAGTTAAAAACAAACACCAGCATACACCTATTTCAAGCATTATTAATTCCACAATTGGTTAATCATAAGATCTAGGAAATATTTAAGCTTTGGAAGTGGGAGAGGTTCTTGTAAGTTGACAAGAAGCCTTTAGTGCCCCATTTTCAGATCATTAACAAATTCATGTTTGTGTCTAACCACTTTTTCACCCATAGCTGCTCACAAGCACACTACTCAACAATGCTAGGAACCTATTACAGAGCTACTTCAACACATACAAATGCTTTCTCATGGGAGAATGACAAGGTGTTGGAATTATCAGTGGTTACTCCTCCTTATTACCAATTCAGAATTTTTAAATCAAAAGGAGTTTCCAAATGATTGCACTGATCTCTAGATGTAATAATGATGAAGGAATATTGTATTAACAATGATGGTTACATTGGTTTAATTGTAAAAAGTAATGGTGTCAAAACGATCTAATCATGCCGTACTTTTTTTTTGAAGCTTGGAAAGACTATATCTTCAACATGTCCAATATATCACCCCCATCGAGGTGGGGAATTGAATCGATGACTTTGCATCAAGGATTTCCTTAACGGAGCACCTAATCACTATCTATCTAAGACCTCGTGGGCGGTTTAATCATGCAGTATTATGGCGGGGTGAGGTATGTATTAATTAGACGAATAATTCGATTTCCTCAATCCAGTCTAATTAGGAAAGGAAACATGTGCTTAAGAAATTCCATATGTAACAACAACAATTTCCAGAACCCTAGTTAATCCAAATTAGTAAAGAAGCTGAAATGTAATCCTCTAACAACAATCTTCGACTGACCATCCACACTTGAAATAACCAACCATTAACCATTAAACTACCTATCCTGTAAGCACCAAATCCCTTAGCTCTTGACCCTTAATCCCTTAAACCCTAACCCCTAATCCCTTAACCCTTAATCCCTGTACCCCAAATCCCTAAATCCCATAATCCTCAAATCCCTTATCCACTTTACCCCCAACACCTCAATTATTTAAATATTTAGGCACATCTGATGCTAAATCTGGGGCTAAAAAGGGAGCTAACCAAGGAGGTAATTTAGGTGCAAAAAAGGAGCTAAACCCTGCATTATCAATGGCGCTATTTCTATGGAAATTGATGGCACTATGTCTATCTCTATTGTCTAGCATTATTTCCAACGTTCTTTCTTACTCTACTTCCAACGCTATTTTCGACAATGTTATTACATAATTTAGTGCCTAAATGTTTTGATTGGTGAAAGAAACACCAAAAATATCACCATCCCGATAAATAGCACTGACTTTCTAAAAAAATTAGAGAAAAATACACTAAAACAGTCCTTGAAAGAAAAAAGGAAGCAAAAAAGGGAGCTAATCATAGGGATTTGTTGTAGCGTATGAAGATGGAAGAATCATTGGACATTAATCCTTTGGCGAAAATGCCTAAGAACCCTTGGTTTTCCATTTATTACTCATTTTGATCAATGCCTTGATTTTAGTGATGATATAGTGAAGAATGATTTTGTGCATTGATTTCATAAATCAAAAAATGAGCAATACAAAACTTGGAAACCAAAAAATATGCCTATGTGGTTAATGTTGATATGTACAATGCATGAAATTGATAGTGCATTAATATTAGTGTTTGTATTGTTGATATTGACATTGACTTGAATGTTTGTACAATGGAATAAGTTGTTTGTTGAATTACACTTAGTATAGTGCATTGATTTTGGTATTTGTACACTAGATGAAAAATTGCATTGAATGATTTGTATGATCGAGTTCATTATATTGCACATATTTCAATATTTATAAATTTTATATTTTTTCAGCAAATATTTTGTTGCATTTGGTACCAACATTGATTTTAATGTTTGTACAATGGGTAAATTGATTTTAGTACTATGATTTCACTATTTTGTGAAATATGTTGGAATACAACAACAATTAATATTGAAAAGAAAATGGGATTGAAAATAGTGAAATGAATCCCATAGAATCAATCATCACCTTCAGATTTTGCACTTGGTAATGAATATTTCACATGAGGTCACCCATCCCATGACTCTTCTAGATCAACCACACTTAACTATGGAGTTTCCTCTATAATTAAGCCCACTTAACTTGCTACCCCATTTGTAAAAACTTATCAAGTATTGTGTTGTATGAAGTATTTACTTAGAGTACCATTCACTCTATTTTAGCAATAAGGGGTTAATGACCCCTATCTGTGAGTTTTAGTTGCAGCTAACCAATTTCTTATGATTTTGGATAACCATCTTAACACATATTATGTTGGATGATGCTTGTAGGGGTGAGAATGTTTTGTACTTTAATCAATAGTTAAGTTAAATAATCCATACATTTGAGATCTAGATTGAATAAATCAAATATATATTTTATAGAATGACATTTGACAATCACAAAATCCAACTAACGGGAATATTCCTAGAGGTGCACTAGTTTTTAGAAATGTGGGTGTATAAGATTAGAGAAGTTGCTTAAGAAAAACAAAAAAAAACATAGAAAACTAGAAATTGATATGCAAATATATATAGAAACATTTAATTTCACATGATATATTTAAGGAAAATTAGTCATATCGAAGAGCAACATTTTGTAAATGGCCTACAAAATTTAATATGATTAATGCAATGAAATCATTATAAGTACACTAAAGGGGTCGAAGGGTAGCTTATATTTTATAAATAATATTACCATAGCATTAGGGAGATTAAAGGAGACAAGTGTAGCTCCCTAGTTGGTAATATCTATGTGTAAATCACTCCTATGAAGATGGAAGAAGCCTTGGACATTAATCCTTCTTGTGAAAATGCCTAACAACCCTCATTTTGCCTTTTATTACTCTTTTATTAATGCATTGATTTTAGTGATGATATAGTGAAGAATGATTTTGCGCATTGATTTCATAAATTAGAAATTGAGCAATATAAAACTTGGAAACCAACAAAGATACCTATGTGGTTAATGGCTAGATGTACAATGCATGAAATTGATAGTGCATTGATTTAGTGTTTGTACTGTGGATATCAACATCAAATTGAGTGCTTGTACAATGGACTAAGTTGTTTGTTGCATTACTCTTAGTATAGTGCATTGATTTTGGTATTTGTACACTATGAAAATTGCTTTCAATGCTTCGTATGATTGATTTCATTATATTGCACATATTTCAATGTTTGTAAAATTAATATTTTTTTTCCAAGTTTTTTGTTGCATTTGATACTAGCACTGATTTCAAAGTTTGTACAATGGATAAAATTCCCTTTACTACATTGATTTCATTTTTTTGTGAATTATGTTGGAATACAACAATTATTAATATTGAAAATAAAGTGGGATTGAAACTAGAAAAATGAATCCCATTGCATCAATTATCACATGTGTAGTTTGCACTTGATAATCAAGACTTCACAGGACCTCACCCATCCCAAGACTCTTCTATATCAATAACACTTAACTATGGAGTTTTCGTTATAGTTAAGCCCACTTAGATTGCCACCCCATTTGTAAAACCTTATCAAGTATTGTGTTGTATGAGTTATTTATTTATAGCTCCATTCACTCTTTTATTTAAGCAATGAGGGGTTAATGACCCATATCCATGAGTGTTAGTTGCATTTGACTAATTTATCATGATTTTGGATAGCACACATTATTTTGGATGATACTCAAAGGGGTGAAGGAGTAGAATTGAACCTAGCAAAATGAACATTTTACCAAAAAATTCACCTTTGCAGCTTGCACCTAATAACCAAGACTTCTTCCAAGGCTACCCCATCCCAAGACTCCTTTGGATCAAATGTGCTTAACTATAGAGTTTTCCTCACAATCAAGCCCAATTAGCTTGCTACCCCATTTACCAGAAATTTAGCAAGTATTGTGCCTTTTGAACTATTCAGTCAGAGCTCCCTTCACTTTTTTTATCTAAGCAATCCAAAACATGAGGTATCATTTTTGGGATTATTTGTATAGAGCAAGTCAATAATATATGATCGATATCCATGTGTATTGATTGCAACTAACCAATTTCTTATGATTTTGAGTAATCCACTTAGCATGTTTCATATCAGGTGATGCCCATAGGGATGAAAAAACAGAAATGAAACTATAAAAAGGAATTACATAACAACAATCATCACCTTCAATGCTTGCACCTTGTAACTAATACTTCCTATGGAGTCACATATCCCAAGACTCCTTTGGCTTAAGTGTGATTAAATATGGAGTGTTCCACATAATCAAGCCCACATAGACTGATACACCATTTACAAAACCTTAGTAGATATTGTTCCTTATGAATTATTCTTAAAAGATTTAATACTATAATTTTTTAAGTTAAGGAAAAAAAGGAACATTGGAACAAAGAAAAAAGTAGAAAAAATGTCATTGAAAAATAAACATAAAAAAATAAATTAAAAATGTAACAATTAAAGAAAAGATGTTGATACTTTATAACTAATAAAATTCAAGATGTCGAAAAACTACCTTTGAAAAAAAGGTGATTTTGAAGCACAACTTCTTGAAATATGTATCAAAACTACCACTAAATGCAACTTCTAAACGACCAAGACCTTTGGAGGGTTCTCTTCAAGCAACTACATTTAGATTATTACATTATAAAAAGGTGTTGGAAAATATGAGGGTATGTTTATGGAGTGAATGTGAGTGATGTTGGATATGACTCTTCTTATGGTAGATTTGGATAATGGTTAGCAAGACAAAATGCATGTTTTTATTTTGACTATATTTTTATTAGAGAATTGTGAGTGAGTTGCTTGTAAACATCTTGCTCAAGAAAGTATCCATAAGGCTCAAACAATTTGTTCATTACAAGATTGAAATATGATTGTGCAATAGAATTATTCATAACTTTCATTTACAATTATAATAATTTATTCGTTGTTGTTGTGCAAACTTATTTTTTTTCTATGTGGTTAACAAACCCCAGAGATTGGTGATCGCTACGTCCACATAATATTTATACTAGGTAGATCCACCCAAAGTGATCACTTCATGTTGGCTCAACCACTAAGCCTAACCCCAAGAGTGTCGAGGGAATTTAACTCGTGACCTCTCAATATCAAAGGTACTTTAACAATTGAGACTCAACCAATTGAGCTAACCCTTGGGGAAGTGTTGTGCAAACTTATATTTGCAATTATATTTTTTTCCCAATAAGAACTTCTTATAATATATATTCTATTAACAACTTCCATTTGTACCTTCATCTATGATTTTAACATGCATTTTATCTATGATGGCACCTTCCGGGAAACTACTAAAAGTATGAAGTTAACATACTAAAATTATTGAAAGTATGGTAAAGGGTTGGAAGGCCATTTAGGGTTTAGGGGTAATAGTGTCATTTTATCCTTAGGGAGAGTGAGGGAGACAAGTGTAGCTCCCTAATTTGTGAGATTTATGTGTAAATTTGTGAGGATGAAAGAAGCTTGGCCATTAATTCTCCAGTGAAGATGTCCATGACCATCCTTCTTACTTTTTAATTACTATTCATAATCAATGTCTGATTTCAATTATGATATAGTGAAAATAATTCAATGCATTCATTTAGGAAATGACAAAAGGGGCAATCTAAAACCTAAAAAAGTCCATGACCCCAACCTATTTAAAAAAATGGAAAATAAGAAAGCATACATCTTTGGTTGATTGATGGACATGGTAACAATAAGTCAATCACTAAAATGAAAATTATGAGCATTAGACCTTGGAAATAATGTAACACAAATCACACATGAAATACAAACAAAACTCTATAACCTAGACTAGATAGTGAACTTAAAAAGAAATAACATCCATCAATAATTTAAATTTATTAGCAATGTGAAATGGCCCTAAAAAAATTATGTTGTCTATGTATTTCGCAATGCTTTGTACTTTAATCAATAGTTAAGATAAATAATTCTGACAATGTTTTGTACTTTAATCAATATTTAAGCTAAATAATCCATGCGGTTGAGATCTAGTTTGGTTGAATCAAATATCTATTTTTGTTATGAATATAATCCATATAAAAATAATAAATATAAAAAATACAAAATAATAAATAATAATTAATTAACTAATGGTTATTTAGTTAGTAATGAAGAGGCATGTCTTAGAGACATGACCATTCATGAAAGGGAAGCTCCCTAGGGTATATACGAAAGCCCTCATTCTCATTTGTAATCATCTCACACCAATTATTATACAATATTCAATATATAGTTACATGTCTTACAATGGACATTTACATCTTTGAAGTATTTTAAATATTTTTTTTGCATATACGACTTTAAGTCATTACATTGGTATCCGAGCCACATTCTTCGATCCTAGCCTTTGGCCATCAACTTATCATCACAACTAAAGCGTTTTTCTACACAAGTTGGAGTTTCGCCATTTTCTGATGAGTCCAACCCACGTTGACACACTTCCCATGGCTATCAATGCGGAAATAAAGTGAATTTAATTATGAACAACAGATTTTGGTATTGGATTGATTTGTCGGTGGTTGATTTTAATGATAAGGATTTGATCCTCGGTGCTCGCACAGTTGATCGGCACTGTTGGTTTCGATTCTTTGACAAGTGTCCACTCTCGGAACTCTCAAACCTGTCTCGATATGGGCGATCAAACCCGCGCCCAAGTCATTTGTTCACCCGTTCTCCTGGTTTTGTGAGCTCTGCGTTCTTGGTGGTTTCAGGTGGGTTCGATATGGAGTTCTATTGTTGCGTCCTCTGGTTTAGGGCTTTAGCCTGATAATCTCCCCTCTTCGTCCAACAGTGGTTGTAACCAATTAGTAGGTTCAATCTCTTGCCTGGTCCATGTTAAATTTTGATTGTTCGTCAGGTGTTTGTGGCTTTCTGTTACGTCCCTGCGTCCCTTCTCTTTGGTATGCGTTTTTAATGTCTGTGTCTTCCTTGGTTGTCGTGGTCGTCTGCTGGTTGGAGCTGCTTCAGGTGGCAACCCCCTGGTTTCAAATCGACCTCCCACGAAGCTGGCAGAATCTAGTGTCAACCTTCTTCAGTTCCTCCGTCACTCACAGCGTAAGTTCATTTAGTTCCATGCTATCAATATCTGCTTCTTTTCCCTCAGTCAACTAATGTTTCGGCTCCTTGTGAGCAGGGTGACCTGGTGGAGTTATTATGGTTGCGGCTTGCCTTCGTCTGGTAAAGAATTGGAACTTATTTGCTTTGTTTTGTTGCGAGTCCTCGTTTCTTTGTATTGTCAGTTGCTAATACCATTTGTTAACTGGTTATATTTGTAGGTATGGTTGCTTGAGGGTTTTGGCACTTAGAAATTTGGTTGCTCCGACTAGACATGGGTAGTGTTGTTTCTCTGTTCTCTGGTTGCTTCCGTTCGGCCTTAGGCTATGGTTGTTAGGGTCTGAAAGATTGTGATTTGCTGGGTCATCGTCTGTACATTGTCTCACTGTAGGCTTACACAGGCATTTCTTTCCCGTCTGGTTATTGTAATGGGTCGAGGGGTACTGTGTCCAGTTCCCACTTTGTCATAGGCATGGGCGATATAATTATGGAACATGTCCTTTTTCTTTTGTTTCGAACAGGATATATATATGTGTGTGTGTGTGTGTGTGTGTGTAAAGGAACCAGAACTCTATTTTCTCATCTATATTGATTTAAATATGAAACTGTAATTGATTGTTTATTTGCATACCTGGAAATTTTAGAATTTAATTGCTTGTTTGGGTTCGCTAATTCCATCTCCTTGATGTTCAATTATATATGTGGTTTCGAGGACTGTATGATTGGTTTTTCACTACACGTTCTTTGAATTTACTTGCAACCTGTGTGCTTATGTTCTGTTTCTAATTTCGTTACAACTCCAATCGCGTCATAGCCTGTAAGAATATTACCAACAATCTGTATTGTACATAAAACAAATGTAATTTCACATAAAGAATGTAGACGGTCTTTGGGGTGTTGGAGAGGAAATATGCACAGAAATTACAATTCTTTATTTTCTCATTTCTCTGATAATCGAACCTTGCACTGTGTTCTATTTCTCTCTTAAAACAACTGTTAGAAAACCATTAGTTTTCCAACCGCTGTTAGTTATGTCCGATCAGTTACATCAGTTGTTTTTTTTTACAGAACTTTTCATTGTCGTTCAGTATTATTAAAAAGGTGAAATTAACTGTTTAAAACATTAACCCTAACTAATTATAATTCCTATTGTTCCTAATTACTATTCATTAATTTAACTTAGACAACTTAATGAAATAAAAGTAAAAGATACAAGCACGTTATCCATTCAGCAAGTTTACTCCTCGTCCCCTTCAGAGACCAAACCGCCTTCATTTTATCTTTGCCCTGTCAACTAGATGCTCCTGCATCAGGCTCCCGGGGTAAGAGAAAATCATGGCTCCATTCCATGAGCTCCTACACAGAATAACCAACCTTCTGTATCTGCGCCACGTCGAGCCATGAACTGTCCTCAATTGGACGGTTTTTCCACTTGACGAGGTATCGTAGATACTCCTTCCTGCGAGTCTTCTTGGCTACCTGGGTATCGAGAATCCCCTTGATCTCATGGGACTGAACCGAAGGCATGTGCCTCATCCAAGAACTGTCTCCAACGTGTGTGTCCTGTTCTAGCCGTACCACACTGCCTTCCTCTGCGTTGGCAGTATATGGGACCAGGTCCACCACATTGAAAATAGGTGATATGCCTATATCAGGTGGCAGCTGGATTTCATAAGTGTTGGCTGAGAACTTACACAAAATCTTGCAGGGACCAATCTTCTTAAATTTGAGCTTATTGTACGCGCCCTTAGGAAACTGTTCTTTGCACAAGTGTGCAAGGACCTCATCACCAACGTTAAATTGGACTTCCCTCCACTTTGAATCTGCCTGCTACTTATAGTTCTCCACGTTGTCCTGCAACTTTAGTTTTACCCGTTCGTGTAGTTCACTCATCGCTTCAGCAAAATATTCTCCGTCCGCACTTCTTCGCTCCAACTTTCCCAAATCTCGCAGTTCATGTATCCCCCGAGGATGCATGCTGTACAAGATTTGAAATGGACTGTGTTCGGTGCTACGATTTGGCGAATCGTTATAAGCGAATTCTGCCTGAGCGAGAGCATGATCCCATAACCGTGAACTTTCCCCAGTCAAGCTCCGTAACAAATTTCCCAAACTCCTGTTCACCACTTCCATTTGTCCATCAGTCTGCGGATGATACGCAGAACTAAAATTCAACTGTGTGTCCAACTTTTTCCACAGGGTGCGCCAGAAGTGCCCCGTGAATTTTATGTCCCTGTTAGAAATAATAGATCGGGGTAGGCCGTGCTATCTAACAATCTCTGTGAAAAATAGGTGAGCTACGTGAGTGGCATCACTAGTTTTTCGACAAGGGATAAAATACGCCATTTTTGAAAATCTGTCTACCACCACCATCACTGAGTCATATCCCCGCTGTGTTATAGGCGGTCCTAAGACAAAGTCAATGTTGATTGAGTCCCATGGTCTACTTGGAATAGGTAGTGGTGTGTAAAGTCCAGTGTTTTGACTATGTCCCTTTGCTAATTGGCATACTTTACACCTGTTCATGTACCGCTGTACATCCCTGCGCATTATGGGCCAGTAATAAAAGTGTCCGAGCTGCTCCAAAGTTTTGTCTATGCCGAAATGGCCGGCTAGACCCCCACTATGTTTCTCCCGTATAATATTTTCCCTCATTGAATAGTCCAGGATACATAACTGTCCACCTTTGAATAATAGTCCTTCCTGCAAATTGTAGTCCAACATTGACTTGTATTTCTCAGCACGGGATTCTGACAGGCTTCAAAGGCCTCCTTGAAGTCTGTGTCGGTCTGGTACAAATCCTTTAAGTGTTCGAATCCCATCACCTGTATTGTAATTTCCTATAAGATCAAAGCTCTTCTGCTCAAGGCATCTTCCAATTTATTGGCTTGCCCACTGATGTGTTTTAGCATGAAGGTGAAACTCTGCAAATACTCTACCCATTTGGCGTGCTTATGGTTCAATTTTTGCTGTTGCATTACATATTGCAACACTGAATTATCAGAAAATAACACAAACTCGTTGCCCAGCAGGTAGTGTCTCCAATGCTTTAAAGCTTGGACCATGGCATAAAATTCCTTGTCGTACGAGGAATATTTCTGCCTGCTCTCGTTCAATTTCTCACTAAAGAATGCCACAGGTTTATCTTCCTGACTAAGCACAGCGCCAATAGCTGTCCCACTTGCATCACATCGAACCTGGAAAAGCTTGTTAAAATCTAGTAGCCTTAAAATCGGCCTCTCTGTAATCTTCCGCTTCAAGAGTTGAAAGTTGTCCTCTACTACTCTGGTCCAATAAAAAGGCTGACTGGCCTTTTTGATGGTGTCTAGCATCGGCGCGCAGATTTCACTAAAATTCCTTATAAACTTGCGGTAAAAGCTCGCCAACCCGTGAAAGCTACATACCTCAAACAAGCTCTTCGGTGACGGCCAATTGACGATCACTGCGATATTTTCTGGATCCATCTTCAATTCATTTTCTGCAATTACAAAACCCAAGTAAACTAGTTCATTCTGAAGGAAAGTACATTTCTTTAAGTTTATCAGCAGTTTGTTCTGCTGTAACTTCTCTAGCACTCTTTGAACATGTTGAAGGTGCTCTTCTTTCGTTCTGTTGAAAATCAAAGTATCATCAAGATATACTATCACAAACTTACCGATAAATTCTTTTAACATCTCATTCATCAACCTCATAAAAGTACTAGGAGCGTTACTCAAACCGAACGACATGACTAGCCACTCGTACAACCCTTCATTGGTCTTAAAGGTTGTTTTCCACTCGTCTCCTTCTTTGATCCTGATCTGATGATAACCACTCTTCAGATCAATCTTCGTGAAATAAGCTGCCCCATTGAGACAATCCATCATATCATCCATTCTGGTTAAGGGAAACCTGTATCGTATGGTGATTTTATTAATAGCTCGTGAGTCTGTACACATCTGCCATTCTCCACCATTCTTAGGTGCGAGTACTATTGGCACCGCA
>APFE031090801.1:0-11132 GCA_000404065.3 Pinus taeda | reverse complement strand
CCAATTCCTTCATTCTCATTTCCTATAGCCAATGCGCACCCCATCCACCATCTCTTCCATTCTTCATTCCACAAAATTAATGTAGTTTTATTGAATTGTTTAAAATCAACAGTTTCATTGAATTGTTTAAAATCAACATGTCATAGTCTTATTAGGCGTATTGTGGAGCTTTTGAATTTTCTAACGACTTGGAGGTGATGAGTGATTATTGTAGGTGTTGAACAACTATTGAAGTTTCCAAAATACTGGGTCTGGAGTAATTAGATTAAGGCATTTAGAAAAAGTCATCCGTTGTGGTCTTGACTCTATCGGTTGGGAGAGTGTGAAGTAGAATAAACATTTATCTACGCCCATGTAAAAGTCCAAAAGAAATATGTAAAAATTTATTTACACCTCAGTAAAAGTCTAGCAGACATATTGTACCTCACCTTATTGGTTATTATTGGCAACATGAATTCATTTTAACATCTAATTATGTCTCTATCTCACAACTTTGGTTATTGTTGGCAACATGAATTCATTTTAAAATCTAATTATGTTTGTATCTCACCCTATTGGTTATTGTTGGCAACATGAATTCATTTTAACAACTATTTAATATATCATATGGAAGGTCACTAAACAAATTCTCTATAAACTTGATACAAATAACTTGTATGATGTTTTTATGCATGCATTGTATCCAATGCAAGAGATACACTTCAAATGAATTGAATGCTTGCATTAACTTATCCATGGTCAATTTAATAAAATTTCACTTGTTTTGGTAATTGACCATGACATCATGAATGACAAAGCTTTTTTTTGTAACAACCACTATACTATTCAATGTGTATTTGAAAATCAGATCCTTTTATAATTATTTATAATTAATATATTCTTTTCTCATTAGGAAAAATTATAATCTTATAATGATAACAAAATTATATGTTGCAGATGTTGATAATGCATTTAATCATGCCAATCAAAATTGGTAATCAAAGAGACCAAAGATATGACTCCATGGTGGTAAACATGTTACCATTTTCTCCATTTCTTCCTTTTATTTCTTCATTCTCCCTGGGAAGGCATTACAAGTGCTAGCTGGGTCCCTTCATTCATTCTTGGATTTTCTTTATCCGAATCTAAACTTTCAGATACATGATGAGATTTTGGGTCCCTTGTCTCCATTGCTACAGGGGCCATCTCATCCGTCGATGTGTTTGCTGGAGTTCCTGAAAATTCATTATTAACACTCATGTTTTCTACATTTTCTTGTGTATTTTGGGCTTCTTCATTGGTAGGAGGATCCATTTCTTCATCATCCTCTTCTTCGTCAGGAAAATTCAGTGGGAATTGCCATCCCTTGGGTTGATTTCTTGTTTTCTTCTTCCTTTGAGGAACTTTCTTAGCATCATGATATGAATTTGTGGATGTCCCATTTGTTGGATTATTCGACATCTAAATGTTGTGTTCGAAAAATCTAGGAACTATGTTGAGGACTTCTTGTTTTGTGTCAATAGAATATGATCCAACAATTGTTTGTTGAATTCTACCTCCACATAAATTATGATGATTGTGTAGATTAGTTGCTCAACTATTTGTGTATTTTTCTTTATGTATCACCCTGATATGTTACCAATGGCTTCTTCCACTTTATGGAGCCAAAAATGTAGGGGTACATTATGCAATCTACCCAAACTGACATTTGAGATACTACAATTATATTGGCATCGAAATATAGGAACCAAGGGGTGTCGAAAAGTCCCCAAGAGCCCCAAAACCATGGACCCTCTTGTAATATATATTCACAATCCTCTCACAATGCAAATTTTACTATGAAAAAGCCCTTGGAGCAAAGGTTCTTATCACAATTTATTGTCCAATTTGTGAATATCCAATGAAAGAGATCCAGTGGTTTTGGCCAAAAACTATTGAATTTGCATAGTACTGCTTGAGATTCATATGTTATGCACAAATCATTTGTTTATGGTAGATTTACAGCTATTATTGGGATTTGATTCAGTTGTTCCATTATGTAGGGGTTGGGTATATTGTGTTTCTGATCTAGTGTTGTTGAGGAAACAGATTTTCTCTTGAGGATATCTATGAACGAAAAGACTCCATTTACTTTCTCTTGATTCGATTATGTTCCTTTGGGAATACTAGATCTGAACACTCCTTGTGTGCACTTTGAATTTCTTAGTCAAGGTGATCCTCCCTGAAGCCTCAAGTTTAATATGATGGTGGATGATGGGAGGATGTTATAATCTTGTAACATCACATCTTCCTGCATGGATTTTCCCCTGAAAATCAGACTTTGTAGGAGCATCATGATACCCAGAGTGTGCATGATATTGTGCTTTAATTGTTTGATGTTGTCTATGGCCCAAACCCAAAGTAATATTGATTTTCCATGTGGGGATTTGATAAAAAAATGGAAGGCTACCACATCAAATCCCCATACTTGACAGTCACATAGATCTTCAGTTGAATCAATGGATAAGTGCGGACATGCAAAAAGTGAGAGGGATTTCCGTGGGAGTATTAAATTCATAATTGATGTCCAAACCACCGAACTGATGCACATGAATGGACGAAAACTCTAATATGGAAAAAAGTGAAGCAGACTCTCCATATCTAATGCTACTCCTACATTTTGACAACCTAATGTACTAAGGGGATTGAGAATATCCAGATTTGTGATCTTTAACAATAGATCTATGAAATGAAGTGTTTGAGGTGGAAGATTCACTTCTGTAGACAAATTTTTGCCTTCATATCTGATCGATAAATCTATTGTGACTAAGAGCAGACAATTATAATATTTATGTATTCAAACTTTTGTGATCCATAATGAGTTAAGCAAAGACTTTCAATAGAAATCAGATAAGAGAAATTTTTGGCCGACGCATTTCAAACCAACAATTGTCGTTCATCATTTTGGTCCTTATCATGAAACATAATTGTTGGTTGGAACGCGTCGGCCAAAACATTCTCTTATGTGATTTCTACCAAAATACTGTGCTTAAGTTGTAAGATTTATGCTCTAGAGTCACCTTAATCCTACACAGGTCCATTCCCAACTCATGAATGTGACGCACTTCACTTCCTTCTATGCCATCGTGTATGTACAAGGTGAGAAGATACTCTGCATCGATGATTTGGTGAATGATATTTCTGATGGCCCGGGCTATCAGTCTCCATCCGCCTCATAGGAGACTGAAACCAATGTTAACTCCTTTCAAAAACTCCATTATCAGACCCGCGAGCAGTGAGATCGTGCCCTAGCGATGACGTAGAAGGTGGATTTGATGTCTTAAGATACCCGACCGCATAAGGAAAGCGAAAATACTGAGAATCCATATTCATCACACCAATCTCATCCTCTTGACATACTTCCCCTATTAGTGATTGTAAATTCATAATTAGTGTATTAGTTAATTAATTTTTTATGGTACAAATTGGTCGAGTTTATAGCTTGTTCAATTTATTTAGTATGAAAACAAAATTTCACAAATATTTTTAGTCAATAAATTTTATATATACAAATCACCATGACAATACCACAGGTAACAATGGCTATGGATTTTCCTTGTAAGAATCATCACTAGTTTTTGTATGTTTGAAAATCACAAGTTCTCATGATTTCCTTTAATCAAAATATACTTTTCAACAATACAAATAATCATAGGTGACTATGAGCATGCATATTTTTTTAACCACAATCATTCAATGTAAAATTAAAAATATATCAAACAAAATAAACATAAAATTTAAAAATTAATTTAAAAATTGTTGTTTTCTGAGGATAGAATTTTAAATGTGTGTGGTTTTATTTTATGCTATGTATTTGTTTGTTGCACTTTTGTGTGTAATTGTTTATTTGTGTATAATATTTTTACACATAAGTAATATCATATACAATAATTACTTTTATAATGAGTAGAATTTGTGTATTAACTTATTAATCTTTAAATTGTTGTTTAATTTGGTAAAATCTTATATTTTCAACATCATGAATGAATTTGAATTTTTTTAAGCACAACTATTCAATGTACAATATTCTTTATAAGTGTTTTTAATTACTATGATTTTTATACTTAGTTACAGGTTGATGTTTTATGATGATAGAATTTTAAATGTTCTTGTTTTTATTTTATGACATGTATGTGTTTGTTTTTTTATTTTATGTAATGTATTGGTTTGTTTCTACATCTGTATGTCTATGAATTCTTGAACACAATTTTTTTTATTAGAATAACTTGATACAAATAAATTATATAATGACTTTAAGAATGCATAGTATCCAATGCAAGAATTACACTACAAACGAATTGAATGCTTGCATAGCTTATCTATACTCAATCTAATAATAGTTTACTTATTTTGGTAAATAACCATGACATCACGAATGAAAATGTATTTTTTTTGTAACCACCACTATTCAATGTGTGTATTTTAAAATTACAATTATTTTAAACTAATATATTATGATAATTAATTACAATTTTATGTTTTATGATATAATTTAAAATGTTTCTGATTATATTCTATTTTATTTCTTTGTATATGTTTGTGTTTGTGCATATATAATGGTTGTACCCATACATAATGATCATATATAGCAATTATACTTTAAACGAGACGAATTTGGGTATTAACTTATTTTATGTGCAAATTAATATTCAATTTAATAACTTCCCATTTATTTCTAAAAATGATCATAACATTTATTAATTAACATATATCTCTATAATAAAAATAACTATAATATCACAAATGATTATGATGATAAATGCTTTGCCAGCACAACTACTCAATACATTTAAAAAAATATACAACAAAACATTTATCATAATTTGCAAGAAATTATGTACTTTAGAAATTAATTAGCTAATTGATGCTTTATAATGATAAAATGTTAAAATGTGTGTTTTATCATTTAATATGGGTTTATATGTTGTGTTCTCTTTTTCTGTTTTGTGTCATGACTTTACGCATACGTAATATCATAATATTCTACGAAAATGAGGAAAAAATTGAGTCTTGTACTTTAACTCACTTATGTTCAATTTCATTTGTTTACAAATTTTTTAATCAAAATATATTTCAAGAATACAACTCTGGAGTTGAATTTTTATCCTTTGATTTATATTTCTATTTAATTTAATAAATTAATTTTCAAAGAAAAGACACAATTATTTAAAAAAATATAACTTTCTTTTTAAACCATGCTAAATATGTCTTTTTCAAGGTGCTGTATATTTCTCCAATTACAAAATTGAATTTCATAATCCTTGGTATATTTATTTATGACCTTTTTAATTGAATATTCAATTGCCCTAACAAGTCATAGTGGGTCAAGTGATGTGACATATGACAGTGTAAATATTTATTTTTTAATATAAAAGAAAATTTGGCTTTTTATGTTATGATTCTTCAAAAATTATTAAGGGATCACATGTATTATTAGAATTCTAATTCACACGGAATGAGTTATGCCCAAGAAGAGGAAAGATAAAAAGTTAAAAAAAAAGTTCTCCTTTTCACTAGAGTTGAATTGTTGGCTTTGTAGAGTACCAAGAAAACACATGACTCAATAAAAATGTCATGGGTGAAAATCACTTAAAATGATTGTTGGAGACAAAAGGGGTTGGATAAAATATAAAGGTATATTGGGAAAGAATGATTGTATTCATAACCCAAAAGTAGCAAGATGCTCCTAACCGTCAAGGAAATGTAAATTAGAAAAGGACTACTATTTGTTCTCCTCGGAAGTAGGAGTTAGAGCTTTGGAGGAGCTACTTGGAAACATAGTTCTTGGTTTAAGGAATGCAATAGCCTTTAATTTATTTCCATCAAGAAAATATTAGATAAGTATATTCTAAAAAGGAATACACTTGAATGTGTGCAAAGATGCAACAAGATATTATGTATTAAATTAAATAAGCTTGTTTGGATGGATAATTATATAAACATGCACAAAAAAGGAATACACTTGAATGTGTGCAAAGATGCAAAAGGATATTGTATAATAAATTAAAGAAGCTTTTTTGGATGGATAAATATATAAACATGCACAATAACCCTTATTCACCTATAAAATATAGTTTGTTGTAAGCTACTATAGAGAAGAACTATTGCAGGTAAGAAAAATAAATTTATACATAGTTTGACTTGTAGAAAAATAAATGTAGACTTAGTTTAGCTTGCTATAGGTCAAAGGACTAGAATCATATCAAATGGTCATCGAACAAGCAACCTTGGGTAAAGTAATACTAGGGCCTAATAGACAACCTTCTCAAACTCCCATGACAAGGGTTCAACACGCCTCTTGCATAGTTTGCATATTCTATTGTTCAAAGAAAATGATAGTAATAGTAAATTATATACAATCATTATTTAGAAACAAAGTATATAGAGTTGACATGAATATCTAATGTGTACTCATAAAATATAAATAGAACAAATATTATAGTATTGTAAACTTTTGATGGAATCACTTCATTACACAAAGTAACAAGTAAATAGATTATATAAATTTTTCTTATGAATGAAAAGAAAGATTTACATTTTTCGAGATATAAGATGGTGAAAACTGTTTTTTCATAATTAAATATTCTCATTGACAAAGAGAAGGTAAATCCCTTCAATTGAAATTGATATACATGCATTGTTTCGAGTGTCAGGCCTTTTGGGAAAATCCCTAGCTAGATAAGGGTTTTATTTACACTCAAACAAAATCAAATTTCCTTGCTGCTAGCATCAAGCGAAAATTGGAACAAATAGTGAAACCCTGTAAAGAGGAAGCATTGGATAAGTACTTGAAGGCCAAAGTGTGGGCGTAAAAACATGCATGAATTTTTACCCCGAAACAATTTGACAAGATAACCCAAGTGAGTCGTAGACTAGCCTACACGTGGAGGAAAGGAATTCCTTAGTTTGGATTGGAATAACTCTAAATCAATCACACAAAGAACGTTATAGAGGGTTTTGACATAAGTAGAGTCTAACCTTAGTAATATAGATGACATCCTTCAACCCGATACTTTGCTGTAAAGGGAATAACATTAGTATTGTACATATATTCTTGTAGAAAGAAAAATTATATCAAGATGAGAATCGAGTTACGATTTTATCATAGAGTGAAAATTTTGGAAAGGTTGTAAAATATTCGAAGGAACTCCATGTATGAAGGGTAGTTCATTTTGAAGCCATTTAGAAGAATAGAAATTATGTTGAAATCATTTGAGGGAACCATAACCAACATATAATACATCACAACCAAAAATTTAAAAGTAAAAACTTACAATAATATTCCCAATATGCAATAATGGCTATACTATAAAAAACATAAGTTAATGTAGAGGACCCAAAGACCTTGTGATGGCTTAACGAAGAATTTTATCCATACCACATTTTACAAGGAGTATTTTTCTAAGAGCATGAGATGGACATAAGTTTTTCACATACATTGCACATAGAGTCACATCATCCGAAAACATCAATGGACGATTTTTGAAAAACCTCATTTTGAAAACTATATTAATTATAGTAATATTCATTCTTTCAACTACATATTTTTGTTGATACTTCTATGGAACTATGCTCTGATGTTGAATCCCATGCTTGTAGAGATATTTTTCATAATCGTTAGAGTACATTATCTTCCATTAACAATATGAAGAGAGCCAATATGTGATTATGCTCCATATCCAATCCATACATGAAAATACTTAAAGGTTTTGAAAGATTGAGATTTAATTTTAAATAGATACATGTCATGAAACCAGTGCACAAAATGACAGAAAAGATAGATCAATGCCTTATAAATAAGCCTCTTCAAGGGGCCAACCTCCTTCACATTAGACAAATGAATAATTCTTTGATGATACAAATGAAAAGACTTCCTTTTTATATATAGGGGTCTAAGGGGTCATAATGGATGTAAGGTTTGGGGTTAAACTATTGGGAGATCAATGAGAATGATGCATTGCAAAACATTAATAACATTAAAAATATTGTTACTTCTAAGTTCAAAGAAAAAATGTGGTGTGAGAAAGATTTAGCGGTTAAAAGAAAATTAAGTTATTATAATATGGTCATCAACCCTACCCTAGAAGCTCAAAAGTATCTCTCTATTTTAACTAGCTCAAAGAAGAAAATTAATATAGCAAAGATTACAACAAACTCTCATGAGCTAGATAGTGAAATAGGTCGTTGGGCAGTTCGTAAAACACCGTGGATGGAAAGGACCTACCATCTCTGTGAGAATAGGAACATTGAGAACATCGAGGATGAAAAATACTTCCTCTTAGAGTGCCCTGTGTACAACCACATTAGATCTCAGTTTCATAATCTTTGATGCAATACTGACCTTCCTAGCCTTTTACGATGTCAAAATTATAATGAGCTCGGAGGCTTCTCTCCAAGCTTTTTGAGCATAGGAATAAAATATTAAATCAAACTAAATAATTTGTTTCTATAGGTCTGATAGACCAAAATTTGGTCTTAGTGGACGTTAACCATCATCATCATCATCATCAATATAATTAGAGCCAACATAAGAATAATAATGTAAGTGCACAATAATAACAATAGTGGGCTTGTATGGGGCACAATAATAACAATATGGGCACTACATGGGCACAACAATATAATAAGGCGGTTGTACTAATAAAAATAAGGGGTTACACTAGTATTATAGGGACCTAACATGCCCCTCTCCTTCAGAAAGTGTTGTCCTCAAAAATTGAGTAGTTCTTGATGCTTTTGTATAAAATTCTTGTCCTCCTATGTGGAATCTTCACCAGGTAAGTTTTTCCACTTGGTGAGATATTCTGAAATTGATCGATTTCGTAGTTGGCAGGTTCTTGTTTTTGTGACTGCTCCAGGTTCCAATCTAATTTTTCCTTCCTCGTCAAGTTCTAGAAATATTGTTTGAACTAGGATCTTCTGCAGATTTTGAATGAGTGGCCACAATTCTTCATCCTTTTTCCATTCATCCCTTGCTTCTTTTATCCAATCTCGTTGGATAATAGAAATAGCACAAAGCAATGCTTCCACATCGTCATCCTTTCTTGAGAGTGCATATGTAACAACATTTTGCTTCCCTTTTTCGTAGATGATTTCCAAGTCATAACCCAACATATTTGTGACCCATTTCTTCTTTTCTTCTAAACATAATCTTTGTTCTAAAAGTTATTTAAGACTACCATGATCCTTTTTTACTTTGAAGTGTCTTCCCACTAGGTAAGGTGGCCATTTCTTAAGTGCATATAGTATTGCCAAAATTTCCTTCTCAAAAATAGCTTGCGTGAGATGTAGCCATAAAAATACCAAATCACCTACATGAATACTTCTTTTAGTACGATGTTGATATGCTTGTTGTTTCATTCAATTCTCCACAAAAGTGGCATTATCATATAAAATTTTGAGAACTTCCTTGCGCCTACTTATGAATTAGAAAAGTATGTTGCTAGCACTCTAGCACCTATAGTGGGTAAAACCATCTCTTACATCAGAAACTCCAACCAATATGTGGAGTTCATCAAAGCCACTAAAATTGATCCAGGTGATAAAATTGTTAGCTTTGATGTGGTTCAACTCTTCACCAAGATTCCCTTAAATGAAGCTATAAAAGTTTTAAAAGAAGTAGCAGACCCTCAAACTACTAAATTAGTTGAAATCTGTCTCCATTCCACTTTCTTCATCTTCTAGGGGGAAATATTTGAACAAACCTTAGGGGTGGCTATGGGATCACCTCTTTCTCCTATTGTGGCAAATCGCTTTATGGAAAAATTTGAAAAGAAGGCTCTTGATACCTTCCCATTAAAACCTAAGTTTTGGATCAAGTTTGTGAATGACACTAGTGTAGATTGGCCTCATGGGGATGAGGAGCTTAAAAACTTTTTAAACCATCTCAATAGCATTTCAGGTGACATCAAATTTAAAATGGCATTTGAGGAGAATTATTGCATCGCCTTCTTCGATATCCTCCTCATAAGAAGTAAGGATGGTTCACTAGGACACATAGGGTTTACAAAAAAGGCACATACTGATAACTACCTTGATGTAGATTCACATCACCATCTAGCTAAAAATATGGGAGTCCTTCAAACACTCTTCACTAGAGCTTGTAGGATATCAGACGAAATACACACTGACGAAAAGGCTACTTACTTAAGGAAAATATTTACCAACTTAGGATACAACAAAAAAGACATCTTCAAAGCCATCCATAAATCGAGATCCAAAAGAACAAAAGAACAATCTAATAACCCTCAAACTGCTAGTTCCTACCTTCCATATATTCAAGGAGTCAGTGACAAGCTAGATAATGTTCTCATAAAGAGATACATTAAAACTTCATTCAAGCCGATGACAACCATTAAGCAACGAATGAAATTAGTTAAAGACAATCCGGAACACCTCCAGCAAAAAGCTGTGTACATGATCAATTGCTCTTGTGGAGAATAGTATATTGGAGAAGCAGGCAAGTCGGTAAAGATTAGGCTCAAAGAGAATGGTGTAGACATCCATAATGAGAGAGCTCATTCTTCAACTTTAGTTGAGCATGCAGGTAAGACAAACTACCACATATGCCTCAAAGACACAAAGGTGATTGCCAACGAGAAACATCATTTTAAGCGCAAATTTCGGGAGGCACTTGAAACGATCAAACCTCTGCATAACCTCAATAGAGATACAGGCTTGGAAATTAGTAGAAACTGGATCTCTCTTCTCAAATCCATTTAATAGAAAGCCCCCCTAGTTCACATTAACCTCACCATTTTTTGTCATTCCCATCCCCTTCACCCCTTACCTCAGTTTTAACTCCTCTCCTCTTAGCTCTCTTTTTCATCTTCATCTTCTCATAACCCCCCACCATGGACTTTAATTAAACCTCCCTCCTTTGACCCTAAACATAGCAGAAACATGTCCCCTCTCATAACCTTAATAAAATTTAATATCAAACGTTAAGTAAGAAAATAACTCACTTATAATATAACAAAAATTGAAAAATTAACTAGTATGTATAAATAACATGATGGATTCTCTAATATTACTTCAATATATCAACCCTAATTCAAAACAACATTGGGATTCATTTTAAAAAATTCCTTATGGCTAAGCAATAGCATAATAAA
>APFE031090800.1:0-27371 GCA_000404065.3 Pinus taeda | reverse complement strand
AGAATCATAATTCTTCTTAAAAATCACATCATCAATAATTGTAAAACTCTTTGCTTTTAACCTGATGGCCCTTTTGCTCTTGTAAGATAAATTTGGAGGAGCATAACCATTTTTTAAATAAAATATTAAATCTGCATATTGAGATTCGGAATCAGTGACACTTATCTGATTGATTTCTTCAGTTGGATCTGTATCGCTTGATTCGGGAATGTTGGATGCTCCTGCCAATATCCTACAAAAACCTTGGCCTCTAACAATCTTTGCTGGTCTAATTTCTAAGTCATACTCTTGAAGCACTGTGACCCAATTTGCCCTTTTTTCACCCAGTTCTTTTTGGATTAATAGCTGCCTTACAGCTGGGAAAGGAACTATAAATTTTGTGTGGGTTTTTAGAAGGAAGGGTCTGTAATGTTTGACTGCTTTAAAGACAACAAAGGCTTGTTTTTCCACATCAGAGTAATTCAATTCGACACCCTGAAGATTTGAGCTAAAAAATGAAATGGGTGCTTCCAAATTGTGATCATTTAGTTGCATGAGTATTGCAGCATATGAAGAGTCGGATGCGATAGTATACAATGTAAAATGATTAGAGAAATTTGGAGTAATTAAGGAGGGGGCGTTGATTATGGATTGCTTAATGAAATCAAAAGCTTCTTTTTCTACTGATCCCCACTTAAAGACTGAATTTTTCTTAATCATTGTTTGGAGTGGCAAAATAATTGGAGAGAAATCTGGAACAAATCTTTTAACAAAATTAATCTGGCCTAGAAATGACTACATTGATTTCTTATTGTGAGGGAATGGGATTTCAGAAATTTCTTTGATCCGATCAGGATTGATATAAATGTCATCTCGAGACACAATAAAACCCAAGAGTTTACCTTGATCAAGAGCAAAGAATGACTTTTTAGGGTTAAGAGAAATACCATATCTTTTACAACGTTGAAAGATTTGGTTCAAGTCATGTAAATGATTAGACCTCTCTTTAGAGAATACAGTTATATCGTCTAGATAGACGACTACTGTTCTATTAATCAGTCCCCTAAAAGCTGTATCCATAGCTCTTTGGAATGTCGCTCCTGCATTTATAAGTCCAAAAGGCATTTTCTGATATGCATATGTTCCCCATTTTGTTCTAATGTAGTTTTAGCTGGTCATCGGATGAACCAAGACTTGTTGATCCTGAAAACCACTGGAAAGGACATCAATTCAAAACCTGCCACTGATTGAAGTATTTGCTCCATAGTAGGCAATGGGAAATTGTCTTTCAAGCTTGCTTTGTTCAAATTTCTGAAATCAATACAAATTCGAATGTCACCATTTTTCTTCCTGACTGGCACCATGTTAGAGACCCAATTGGAATGTCGGACTGGAAAGATAATCTTGGCTTTCAGGAGTTTGTTAAGCTCCGACTTTATCTGGCTTTCCAAATTTGGGTGTATTTTTCTTAACTTCTGCTGAATCGGTTTCTGATCGGGAAGCATCGGAATGGTATGTTGGATAATAGATGTATCATAAGTCTTCAAGTCATCATATTTCCAAACAAAAACTTGTTTATCTTTTCTTAATAATTTAATGAATGCTTCTCTCTCTTCTACAGAAAGTCCTAATCCTAAATTCACATTTTGAGGAGCTTGCTTAGTGCCCAAATTTATCAATTCAAACCTTAGGGTAGAGCTTTGGATCTTTGTATTAGTTACAGGTTTAAATCTGTCTTTAATATCATAAAGATCTTCTAGCTTACCACAGGCTTAGGAATTGCGTTTTCCTGAGGTGTTTCCTTTATTTGGGAGTCATGCTCATCTTCTTCAATGATTTGATTGCCATAAGACTTCTCAGAAGTTAAGAATTGTAAAATATCATCATCATGGTTAAATACTCTCCAATTAGTGACATTATCAGGAATTGAAGGCCTAAAAATCAACTCTACGGAAAATCTATCAGGGTTGTAGGCTTCAGAAGGTAGAAGCCTGGAGGCTACATTGGCTAGTAGGTTGGCTGCCGAATTCTGGGACCGAGGAATGGAGAAAATGTTAAATGCCAAAAGATTTGAGGTAAGGTCTTGCACTAGCGATTGATAATGATTGAGGTGATTGGGAAGGCAATGAATTGCATTCCTAACCTGTTTAACAATAATTTCAGAATCGCCGAATACTTTTAGATATTTCACTTTAAGACCGATTGCTTTATATAATCCCTGAACTAAAGCTTCATATTCGGCTGTGTTGTTAGTGCACTCAAATTCTAATCTACAAGACAAAATTATCTTTTTCCCATGTGGACTAACCAAGATGCATCCTGCTCCTGAGCCTTCACTAGACTTGGAGCCATCAAAATACAAAGACCAAAATAAAGGAGTATTAACAATCATATTTATAGTTTTCTCATCATCATTGAAACACCTAGACTTATCTGTTTGTGAAAAATTCTCAATCTGAGATGTAAAATGATTAACTGAGAAAGGGGAGGGTTGGGCAACAAAGTTGCCAAAGAATGACTCTGATGAATAATTTCCCAAAATGTTGTTGTTGAATGCTACGGGGTGGTTTTCTTGTTCAAAATCAGTAACTGTATGGGTCATATTTTTTTCTCGATCAATCCTTATTTGATTTGGCTTACCCTTATAGGGAAGCCACATGTGTGACCAATCAGTGGAAATATACCCATGCAATTTTTCAGACCAATCCCTACTCAAAATTAAACCGTAAAACTCAGGTATATTAGCTATTAGAATGTCAATCCTTTGTACTATTCTGGGATCAGCAGTCAACCTGATAGTTACGGAATTAATCTCTCCGACAACCTGCACTTTGGTCCTGTCCAACTGTACAATATGGATAGCAGACTTCTGGGGTTCTATGTTCAATTTAGAAAAAACTGAAGCTGGCATTATGTTAGATGATGCCCCTGAGTCAATTAAACAGTTGTGCAGGTTTCTGTTATAGATTTCATAAGTCAGAAGGAAGGGTGGAGTATGAGAATTTGATCTGTCTCCAATCAGAACTGAATCGGTAGCTTCAACCATACCTGGAGGAGGTTGGCCTGAATCATTAGCAGCTTTTGAAGTAGGAAGTGGTGTAGAGGGAACAACATTCAATTCTTTAAGAAGTAATTTTTGCTGATGCTTTAGCTTACTAAGTTCAAACATGGTTATGTTTGCCTTAGTTTTCTTCATGTCATCAACAATTTTGTATTCCATTGAATCGGATACCACTAACGTTTTAGATGTTGAAGGAGAATTAGAAGTTGAAGGCTGGTTTTGGGGAACTACTGTAGGTGATTTCTTTGGAGGTACTTTTTCCTTTGTTGTGGTAGCACCTGCACTCCTTTTCTTTGAAGTTGCCTGGACAGGTTCAGAAGTACTTTTACTTCTAGTGGTGACTGGGAAGGCTTCTTCTTCATTTTCGGTATTAGAATTGGGGAGTATAAAATCCCACATTCCATGGAATTCGGCTACTTCTTCTTCATCATCAGTTGGTGAGGTTGCCTCTTCTTCCTCCTCCTCTTGCTCTGAATCTACGTTAGATATGACATTGGGTGGCTTTGTTTCAGTTTTCTTATAAGTCCTAAATGGTCTTTTGTTTGAAGTTTCGGCCACCTATTTCTTTATGTCAATCATTTCATTAGACAAAGTTTTCAGGAACTTTTGCAAACCTTCCATGTCATATGGGTCTTTTGGGCTTTTCTTCTTGGAGTCTTCTTTGAAAGAGACTTTTTTAGCTTTTCTGTCTTCCAAGGTAGCTTTCCGTTTTTCCACAGCACGTGCTTCTTTCATATTTTCGGCTAAGGTAGGTTTCCCAGCCCTATCTACAAAAATGGCTATATTGGCAGGTAGGGCAGTGATATACCATTCGCTTCGAATTTGTTCACTTGGTTTGGAGGCTGTAGGGATTTTGTTCAGGAGTTTATTGAAGCGAGCATTAAATTCCTTAATTGGTTCCCTATGCTCTATTCTTAGGTTGGAGAGATCGTTTATTAAAGTAGCCAAAGACCTATCATCTCCATATTTAGTAAGAAACTGCTCTTGGCAGGTGTTCCAACTGGTAATGGAACCAGAGGGTAAAGAGAAATACCAGGATCCTGCTGATCCTTGCAAAGTATAAGGGAAAAGTCTAACAACGACATCTTGTTCTGTTACCCCTTTCAAGTTGACTGCCAACATGAAATTATTAATGTGCTCCTTGGCCTGGGTTCCATCTTCTGGATTAAACTTGGGGAGCCATTTTTCTGGATAATCTGGCAATGGATGCAATGGTGCAGGCATATGGACTGCACCAGGTCTGGTCCATGGATCTGCCATTGTAATAGTACCGGTGGTTGGTATTACCGTTGGGATTCCAGAGGTATGGGAAGGAGATAATATCGAGGAGTGAGCAGATTGAGATGTTGAGGCTTCTATTCCCTGGTGTACAACAATATGTAATGGAGGAGTGGATGGTTGACTTTGTAGATGGGGAGATGAAATGGATGATGTGGATGAAAGCTCTCCACTATCAGACCCTTCAGTATATTTCTTGGCTTTTTTCCTTTTAGTTAAAGTGAACTCAGTGGGTTCAATACCAAGCTTTTCACTTTGAAGTCTGGTAAGTGGATGAGATAAATTGAACTGCGAATTCGCACTGCTTTGTGATGCCTCAGATTTCTATGGCGAAATCGAGAAGCTCTGAAGTTTGTGGATAAGAGACTGGACTTCAGGGGATTCAAGACTTAATTGTTATGGAGTATGATGTGTTTGAGCAGTGGTAGTTGATTCCTCTTCTTCTTAATTGTATGCTGGAGAACCAGCATGCGATCGAGAATAACGAGGAGATTTGGTAGGAGAATTACTCTTAGAATGGCTTGCAGACTTGGGTTTGCATGCCATTCACAGTCAGGGCCCTCCTTCTAGCGCCAAAAATGTTGTTGCCTCGAAAAACGCTACAACAAAATTGGGGAAACCATCCGGTCCGGACCTTAGTACAGCTCCTTTTCCGTTTGGGATAGTGGCTCCGACTGGGGATAATGGGACCAGTTTCCCAGAAATAGATAAATGGGATGGGTGAATGATTTATAGACTACACTAGTGGTGAGCGAAAGGCTAAAACTATTGACAGAAAGTATAAATAAATGAAACTATCCCGAGAATCTATTGAGCTCTAAAGCGTAGCATTTGATGTTCTGTGTCTAAAAGACAAGCATATAGATGACTGTATCTTTCCAACATAGATATTAATTCATTTAAGATTGTTGTGCCTAAATAGTTAAGCAGAGCGATTGAAGCGAAATTACCACACTTTAAACATCTATATCATTGTCATACACATGATTAAAAGCAAAGGCACATCACCAAACATCCAATAGTGGAATGAATAAGATCTGTTGTTATAGCGCATGCATATAATCAACGATAGCAAAAATAATTACATAACAATTCATATAAACGAAATGAATTCAGACATAGATAAAAATACCATATGAGCTGCGTGACACTCCCAGATATCAATCGCTATGTGCAGTTCTTCCTTTAATGCAAAAACATTCTCAATCAACGACAATAGTGCACAATTGCATAAAGAAGCTTCCTCATTAAATTAAGAACAACTGGTCAAGTTTCATAAAAGAATATTGACTGAAGCACAATAGTGAAAACTTCAGTCTATTAAGTCTCTTACAAAATTTTACGACCCTTTCTAAAAACATGAAAGAGTCTATAAATACAATACTAATTTAAATATCTACTAAACAGAAATGCTACTAAATTGATATCAATAACTCTTGATCATATTTTGGCTAGCGATCTGGCAAGCTGGAGGGTGATTCATCAAGTCGGCTGCTTTCCTTTGAATCTGAGATTATTTATTGCAAGCATTGGCTCAACTTCCGGAGGTTTGTTGAGGCGCGAACTGAGCTGGGCAGCATAGGTGGCATCTTGAACATCGGGAATTACACACCCGATTGCATCTGTTAAACACTTAAGGGCGGATCTTTGTGTATGAGGCTTAATTAGGAAGAGCCAATATGCATCCAAGTTTAAACTATTAATCCCGGCGATTAATCTTCCCTTTTCTTCTAACTTAGGATAACATGATTGCTCCAATGTATTTGTTGTTGTCATCTTTCCTGGTGTACATTGGGAAATCATATTTGCCAAGTAGAGAGTGTTGTTGACTAAATCAACTAGATTTATAGAAGTTGATTTACATCTTGAAGCCGCTCTCTCTGCTTTCAGCACCTGAGTGTGCCATTCTGTGAAAAGTATATCCTTATATGTTTCAAGTATCCTGGGAAAATTTTCTGCTTTTCCCTGATCAAAATCTTGTCAGTCAAGATATGCAGTAATGGCCTCTTCGGCTTGATTTAACTCATCCCTGGCCTTCTCTACCTGTTGATTTATAGATGTAGTTAACTCGCACAGTGGCTCAACTTGAGCGATCCATTGACACAAGAGCCTAACCTGAGATATTAACGCATTTTTTATCAACGATGCTTCTTTTTTGAACTCTACCACTTGTGAAGCTCCTTTCATCTTTTCTAGCTGCGATGACATTTGGGCGATTTGCTCATCTTTGGTTTTCATCATTTGTTCATTCGCTGCTCTCAACTGTGCCAATGCCTCTGTCAATTCTTTCTGTTTCTGGATCGCACTTTGGTCGATCCTTTGCTTTTCTGCTTGCAATTGCTGGGTTAATTGATTGTTCATCTGATGTTGTGTCAACAACTACTCCTCTGCTTGCGCTGCCTTCTACTTTGTCTCAGCCAATTTCGCCTGTAATGCAGAGATTTCTTGATCCTTATTCTTCAATAGAAGGCTTACCTCCGATGCTTTGTCGATTGTTGCTGCCGAATAGGCTGCAGCATATTGTGACAACTTTGTTAGGTCATCGGAGGGGTCCAATTTCTCCTTCCATACTACATTACCCATGACTGTTTGCTCCGAAAAGATAGAAGGTTGATCAATCCTTCGTCTTTTCCTTGATCGCTTTACAACTGCTCTATGCCTCGGGCTGTAAAACATCCAATGGAGGAATATCTTCTACCTGCAGAATGATTTGATCGGTGGGGTCTTTTGGAATTATCTCAACATCCTTAGAACTGGGTGGGCCGCTGGTTCCACTTAGAACCTGAGGTGAAGTAATGTCTTGCGTGTTGCTAGTCTTAGATGTGTCTGTATCTTTTGAGCGTTTTAATCCACTGATGATAGAATCAAACTACTGCCATTCCTGGAGCAATTTAGGGTCTGAGGTAGTGTCCACATTGACATCAGTGGTGGTCTGTTGCCTTTTCGCAATTTGAGACTCCTTCTGTACTTGTTCCTGCTCTTTCCTTTTATGCTCCTCTTGTTCCCTCTGTTGTCTATCCTCATGCTCTTTCTTTAGCTGTTCTTCCTGCTCTTTCCTCTACTTTCCCTCTTGTTCTTTCCTCTGCTTTCCCTCTTGTTCTTTCCTCTGCTTTTCGTCCTGCTCTTTATTATGATCTTTTGTTATAGCAGGAGGTTCCTTTAACTGTTGCCGACCAGACTCGCTTGACGATGTCGCTGGGGACGTTGCTAGTAAATCTAGAGGCAGAGTTTGCAACCTCTGTTCTCTAAGTTTATTGAACTCTGTCAACCCTTCATCATTATCTTTCATCTTAGAGAGTTATTTAGCCTGACCTATGGTTTCAATCGAAGTGAACAGGTCATCAAATATATCTTCATGATGCTCAAACTTTGTCAATTTGGCCCGTTCTAATGCGGCATAGGCAACTAGCTTTGGATCAAATGCCCTATTTGGGATTGTGGCCAGAGTTAAAGATTGAATCTTTGTGGCTTCCTTTTCTGCATGTTTGAGATCATGCAGCGTATAGACACCACACCTCAAGGGAAAAGAGGGCCAGCCTCATTTCTTTTCTCTTTTGAGAGTCTGTGTAGTACTCTCATCCATAATCTGATACGCGATTTCTCTTGCTAGCAGCTTATCTGGAACATATAAAGGGAGAACATGTGGGTTGGCTTGGCTTCCGTAAACTCTGATATAGGTAAATTTCTCTTCTCCAAACCAACTTGCCACTGCTGGTAAATCAAAGGAAGCTTGATAGGAAATCTTCGGAATGGGTTTATCAAAAATGGAATAGTAAATGGGCACCATAAAGCCATTGCAGATTTGATACAGGTTGTGTTTGTAAGAAGACTTCCACAATTTTTGGTGATATATATGAATGGGTGAGGGGTCCCGTGCAGTCCAACTCCAACCGAGGACAGGAAATTCGGAATTGAAACATAATGTGTCTAAGATATATCCACTATAATAAAATGGGGGAATTATCCTTTCAGTGACCACAGTCTTATTTCTAAAATCACGAACAGCTAGTGCTAGTTTATCCGAGAGAATAGTAGCCCAATCCATAATTATACTGTTTACTGCTGCCTCCATAAGAGGAACCATTTCTATGGTAAAACTAGCAGAGTCATGCAATCCCCACAGCCTACACATCATTATCCCCACATAACAATAAGGAGAAGCCAAAGAATCAACCGAGTACTTACCGGAAGATTCGTGTTTGTGCTTGTTCGGATTTTGTCTCCAATCCTTGATGGGTTCGGGTTCAATTTCATTTTTGCTTGCAAACTTATCCAGGAAGTCCTTGTTATATATTTTCTCTGGCTCGGGCAAATGATACATTTGCCTTAGGTCATCTGCCTTGAATGATCCGAAAATCCTCCCATCTCTGGTGCTGAAAGTTCTGTCCAAGATTGGGATTTCTTCAATCGCCCATCGCACTACGTCTGTGTATGGGAGAATTTGCTCCCTGGCTGCTATTCTGTGAAGGAAAGAGTCGGCTAAATCTTTGAGAGTACAATCAGACTTCCGTATTGAATTTGCGCTAGCTTCTGTTATCGTCTTCTATGGTTTCTCGGCTTCAATTAGGTCGTAAGTGCCTTGCCAAGTAACTCTGGTGAGACCCGTGCATGTAGTATCAGATATTAGGCCCTTCTTCTTATTTACAACAGCTTATCCTACAACTGGTGGAGCGGAAGCACCCGCAGTCTTCTTGGCTTTCTTTCCCATCTTGCTCAGACTTCTGTCTATGAATGAATTCTGCACAGAGAGGCAATTGCGCGTAATACAGAGAGATAACAATGAAAATTTGCAAGTGGTGATAACATATGAATAGATGCGCAATAAGGTATTTAGCCTTTAAAATGGGCGCAGACACAATCCATAGAAAGATTTTAAGACATGATCCCATTAATTGGCCGTATAAAAACCTGTCATCCTTTAAATGCCCATTAAATCGTTATTCGGGTGAATAATTCCCTTAAGCATGCAATGGACGTTTTGGCAGCTGAGCGCAAGTGATCAAGCTTTAAATATGAATGAATTGTGTTATCCCATCACTTAACGGCTTTTTATTGAAAACTGCGCTTTATCGCATCGCATCGGGTGTATGACAAGTGCTCCTTAAGGATGTGTATTGGATACCGCCGCTCGCCGAATGCGATATCGCATCGGTGAAAAGCTTGGAGCGCATCAAGACTTAAGTGAAAGTAAACTGCCGATCATCAATCGCCGAATACGCATCGCATCGGGGCTAATGGGGCGTTTTGGGATGTGCATGGAATATTGTCGATCGCCGATTGCGATATCGCATCGGCGGAAAGCTTTGTGCCACTTATATATATCTCTTATGTCATTGCGATATGCGATCTTGCGATCGCTTTATCGCAATGACCAAGATTCACTTTATTTCTTTAAATGGGTTTGTTCAAAAAGGGTTTTAAAAATGCATTCATTTGTTTATCGGACTTTTTGAACAATAAAAGCAATTGATATCAATTTTACCTTAAAGGGACCCATTTCATAGGTTGATGTTTTATGAATAAAAATGATATGAAATGGGGGGTTGTTTGCAGTGGTATGATCCGGATTGTCCACAGTCTTCTGTTCATTGAGTCTACGTTTCAAACCCCAAAGGGGGTCCATCATCAGGACAAATCAGATAGATAGAAAAAGAATGAGAGAACAACACCTCGCACTTAGCGACTATTCTAAAATGTACAAGAGAATTTTCCAAGTCTATTTACACCCATTATATATATGCACAACGGTATAATACGCCCTTCCAGGGTTATCCCTTCTAAGGTTGGAATATATTTGCATATTTTGGAATTAATGCCATTAATCCTAAGCTTATAAGGGATTCGACCCAGCCCATTCAACACATACACATTAATCATATAATATTTAGAGCTATCTTTCCTAATTTTATAACTAAACAACAACCAAATGAACATGCCAATTACGTAGGTTATTAAAACACAAAAATAAAATTTTAACAACAAAAAATTGCTCATTCTTCATGCTCAACTCATTACACTAAATTCAAGCTCACAGTAAACTCAATAATTGAAATATTCCTTCAATGGAATGGTAAATATTACAAAGATATACCATATCTCAATACACAAGCCATTTAGATCAATTTGAAAACTTGGATAATTATAAGAATTAAACCATTCCCGGAAAATATTCAAGGAACACTTCTGCATAGGAATCACATTCCTCATTGTCACTGGGTGTCGGTTAATGACATAGAGATCAAATATTCCAATAGGTCTACAAAAATAAATTACTCATTTACAAATATTTCAGTCCCTTCATGTGCAGGAATAATTAATCTATTTCAGGATTAGTACATCCATAAGTAATGGACGATATCATAAGATATTTACACAATCAGTTGCATTCTTCATGTTTGCAAGAACAACACTCTACAACATTAGCATAACATTATTTCCATGAAGATAAGAGAGACATAGTAACAAAATCAAGCACAAAACATCATAATTAACTTATCTTATATGAGACCTAGCAACTAAGAGTGGGACTCTAACTCTCCACCCAACAATAAACAATATACACCCATAGTTACTTGTAGTTATAATCCCCGAGCCAGATTCCAGTGCTTGAGGTGGAATGCTTCTGAGGAATTTCAACCAATATAATAGTTGAAACATGATACCACAAAACCACACTATCGTCATCCACTAGTTACAAACGTTATTATTCATTATTTTTAGGCATAATCACATCCATCCCAAGATATCATAGTACAAATATATTTTATCTTGCATTGAATAGAAGAGAGTCCACATCAAGGAAGATTATTTAGTGGATAATTTATTGTCGCAACACAGAAGCCACTTTAATAGGTACTTCATCAGTGAGAGCATGCACCAGTGTTGTCAATAGTTGGTGGTTCATCGACTCCCCAAGCACCTGGGTGCTTCTCTCATAGCCAGGGGTTCATCAATCCACAGGTTTCTAACATTTCTTCAGCCTTTAGGAAAACCACTACTCTCCACAATGTTTTTCACCCAACAAGCCTCTTTGAAAGTTCCTCAACTAGTTCACTTTCTCTAGAGCTCAATAACTGTATGTTTTGATCAATTATCTACCTCTCCACTCTGCAATAGTGCACTACTAGTTCTCCCTCTTGTAAACCTATTTTTCATGCTTACCTATAGAACAACCATCTATATCTCTTCCAATTCTCCATGTAGGATAATGGAACCCATGTTGTCTTCAATATTTTTTTTCTTACTTGTCTTCAGAGCTTAAAAGAAACCTAGGTTTGTCCTTATCCTTTCAATTAAATTTAATGCACGATCAGCTCATTTAAGCTTCTTAGCTAACCCATGGTTGATACATTTAATTTCTCCAATTCCTCAAGAAATATCCATCCCCAAGCAATTAGAATTTGTGTCCCTTCTCTCATCCTTTAATTTAATTAAAATTTATTTACAAAGGAAAAAATATTGTTGAGGGGATGTCACAACAATATTTTTTATGTGTTTTGTGTGATCTAGAAGATAAATTTTGTCAAATTGTTGTTGTTTTAAATCTTTGAGAAGAATGGTAGCAGATGTAATTAAAAAAAACATTCTTATGTGAAGGAGAAACCCCTTAAAAGGTCAATGAACTAAGAGAAAAATAAAATATGTTTATGGAAAATCATACACATGCATTAGTGGGAACCTCAATTCCTTACATAATGGATTCCACAACCATCTCTACTTCATCAACAAAGTGAATCATATGCATCTAATTCTCACATAAAGTTATCTTCCAACCAATGCCTCATTAACAAACTTTAATTAATTTGAAGAAGACATGGAAACTTTACAATATGTTGAGTATACAAAAGGAGAAATTAAATCATTGAATTGTGTACAACCTTTTAGTGAATCCACAGATAAAATTTGCAAGAGAGATCTCCTCTTCAGGATGTCTGTCTCCTCCTCAAACATCACATCTCACTACAAGATAACTTTCCTCTTGGCAGGAATATATATGTGATGGGCCTTGGAGGTCTCAATATAACCCACAATAATTCCCTTCTCTACAGTGGGTAACAACTTTGTTTTTTTCTCCTCAAGGACATGTGAATAAGAAAGGCACCCAAAAATCCTAAAGTGCCTAATCTCATGCTTATTCCCAAAAAAACTCCTCATGAGTCTTACTTCCCAACATTCTATGTGGACTCTTGTTATATAGATATATTGCAATGTTACACGCCTCAACCAATCAAAATAAAGGTAGCCTCTAATCATGTAACATGGCTCTCGCTATTCCCTCTATGGCCTTGCTCTTGCTCTCTGCCATCCCATTTTTTCAAGGGTTATATGGCACTACAAACTCTCTCCTAATGCCTTCCCTCATGCAAAACTCTTTCATCTCATTTGAGGTATACTCTCCCCCATTGTATGTCTTGAAAACCTTGATCGCCTTCCCTGTTTGGTTCTCCACAAGATCCTTAAATTCTTGGAACCTATTGAATACCTAATCATTGGTCTTCATAAATAAAATCTAGGTCTTCTTGGAGTAGTCATCAATGAAAGTGATATAATAATAAAATCCACTCAATGATACATAAGACATAGGACCACATACATCATAGTGAATCAAATCAAGAACACATGATACCATGTTTTCACTAATCAGGAAAGGATTCTTGGTTTACTTTCCAAAAGAACACCCCCTTCACACATCATGATGCTCAGTACTGAAATCTGGTAAGCTTATGACTATCTCCCTCAGTACCCTAAGTGCTCCATGGTGCAAGTGGACCATCCTCCTGTGCCATAACACACATAAATCATTGTTGTTGGTCATCAAAAATATGACTCTGGTAGGTTGAAACATGAACCTCTATAGTCTCTCACGATGGACACCAATCACTCTAGAAGAAGTGATACTTGATGCCCCAGGATACATGAGTACTTGTTCATATCAGAACACCACCACATACCCCCTATCCTCAATACTAGAGATTGAAATAAATTTCTTCTTTAGCCTGTAACATATAGGACCTCTGTCACTTTCAAGGGAGGTTTTGACTCCCTCTAAAAGAATATAGTCCCCACACTTTCTTCTTTGACTATGGTATCAACTCCAAAAACCACCTTTAAATCTAAGTTAGCCTCATTAAGACTTGTAAATCTAGGATACATGAGTACCTGTTCATATTAGAACACCACCACATACCCCCTATCCTAAATACTAGAGACTAAAATAAATATCTTCTTTAGCCCTGTAACATATAAGACCTTCTTCACTTTCACGAGAGGTTTTCACTCCCTCCGAAAGGATACAATCCCCACACTTGCTGCTTTGACTATGGAATCAACTCCAAACACCACCTTTAAATCTATGTCAGCCTCATTAAGACTTGTAAAGTGATTTTTGACTCCTATCATATGGAGATAAGCTCCATTTTCTATATATCAGACACTAGAAGATGTAAGACTAGTGGATAAAAAAACCACTAAATTAAACTCTGAATCAAATCTGGTATAAAACGCATCTATATGGGTTGATGTTGCAACACCATTATTCTTCCCCTTCTTATTAGGACACTAAAAGGAATAGTGACCCATCTTCTAACAAGAAAATCATCTCACTTTGCTCATGTACTTCTCTTGCACTTTCTATTTCCCCTTCTATTGCTTGGCCCATCTAGTTGACCCCTTCTTGGATTGCTTCTTTCCCTTAGATATAAGGGAAACATTCTCCTCCTCATTAACACCACATGTTGGCTACCACTCTTGGAAGTCCCAATAGTCTCCTCGTAGTTGAAATCATCCCATTTTCTCCTCTAATATGTAAGGTGCTCTCTAGAAATAATTTCACCAATGAAACCATCCCACTTCTTGGGAAAACCACTCAATTCCATCTTGACCAACGAGTCATTAGGGATAGCCTCTCCCACGCCATCCAACTCATCTCTCGCTTGTGTGATCTTGGTAAGGTGTGAGGTCACTGTGTAAGTCTTATTCATCTTGGTTTTCCTTAGTTTCTCATGTAACACCATCTTCCTATTCTCATTGGTTCTCTGGTAAAGTGTTAACAAGGACTCCAACATCTCATAGGAGACATTCTTCCCTGACACATGAGGTATAAGGGGTCTTTAATTGCATTAATAAGGACCCTCTTAGCTTTCACATTGTACTTATTAATTTTTTCAAGTTGAATAGGATCAGTAGGTGGAAATAATGTACTCTCTATAATATACCAGAACTTAAACTCCTCAAGCAACAAGATTATCCTCTCCTTCTAGCTCAGAGACCAAATTTTTTAGCTCCACTAAACATATCCTCCACCATCAAAATAATATCCATCTAACCCTATCAACCAACACAACTTCTCAACACTCAAACTGAGAAAAAAACCTCTCGCTCAACCACAAATATTTGGGTATATATATTGGCTTATGCTTTCTTGTTGCACTTTATCAGTTGTAGGTTCACTTGTGCTTAGATAACATGTAGAATTTTTTTATGTCTTATAGCTCCACCTAGTGTCAATTTGTTTTTCTCATCATGTTTATGCCAAAAACCCATGTTCATTACTCATTTAAGAATGAAAATAAAATTGCAATTAAAACACTATAAGTTGCCACTAGTTTTCACTTTCAACTGATAAATTTCACATACACATAAATTTGGACATTGATTTTTGGTCAACTAGACCCTAGAAAAAACCTAAAGGGAAAACCAGTTGGAAGAGGATTTTATTTTCTTTTCTTGGAGAAATTTTTATAGCATTAAATACACGACAAGGTACTTATTCCCCTCCTTAATATTTGGCACAAATCTAGAAATTCATGCCACTATCTAGAAATCTGTGCCATAATCCAACAATATTTGCCTTAGAAATTGTGTTATTGTTCAGACTTATAACACCTTTAACTTCATGTCCTTGTCATATCTTCTAGCACATTGAATATCATTCCATTATTATCCATCTATGCCCTTGATTTTCGTGTTGACGGACCAGAAGTCCCTCCTTGAAATTCAAGCCTCTAATAGACTCCTTTTGCCCTGAAAATTGTGCCACAGACCCAGTAATTTCTCCTTGAAATTTCTTCCTATCAGACCTGAAATAAATGCACAAGGTGTCCTCAATTTTAGTTTTGCAGTGATTGTTATCCCTACTTCAAAAAACATTGTAAATATTCCTTGAAACCTATGTTAGAGATGGATTGTTGTACCTGGGTCAATGTACCAATATTTAGACTTGAAACTCAGGGCTATGTGAGGTATCTTGTTGCTACAATATGGTGTCTCCTATCTTAACCTTCACTTCTTCACGACTCCTCTTCACTTATCCAACTCTACAAATGAAGAATGAATGAGCCTCCTTTTCCTTTTCCTTTCCCCCCTTTTTAGTCTCCATAATGATGAGAAGCCCTATCCCTAAGATCAAGGGTTAGGATTAGATCTCAACTTATCTTGATAAGGGGTGGAGATCTAATGTCACATTGACCCCCTCTCATGTCTTCCCCTTCATTAATGAGCCCCTTTAGTCACTTTATTAACGTTTTTGTACCATATACCTTTTTCTCATAAAGTCACTTAAAAACATAAATTCACTTTAATATTATAAAGTACAATGTACTTTTAGAACTCATAAAGTGATTAAAAAGTCACATGTCTTTAATGATCTCATAAAGTTATACTAAAAAGGTGGGTTCACATGTTTTCCTAGGCTAAGGAAAAAAGTAGTATGAAACACCTCCTTGGTATCTTTTTACACACTTCAATGCCTCCAACACAAATTAACTTAATATTAGGCACCATAGATGTAGCCAAGGGTTTACATTAAAAAAATTGAAATCTCTACACCTAAACCATGCCATATCTCCAAACAAAAAAATAATGTTGAAACCCATTGTTCTTAATATCAAATTCATTGGCTAGTTTCTACTTGCACTGCACAATAAGCTTCTTAGAAGTTCTTGTAATAATAAAAAAGTTCTTGTAATAATCAAATCATTTACATGCACCAGAACAAACAAATCCTTGTAAACATACAAATAATAAATATTCAAATATGAACAAGTGTTTGAGAAACCTAGATTCAATAATTACTCATTTTTCCTATAGTACCAAGTCATGGTGCCTACTTAACCATGTAAAGGGACTTCTTTAATATAAACACATGTATCTCACCTATGGACGTCAAACCCTCTAAATTGATTTATGTATACTCTCTCTTCAATCTCTCCATTTGAAAAAATAAAGCTTTGCATCCATCTAGTGAATAGGAAAACCAAACAAGATGCAATAGACCCAAGATGTATGTGATCAATAAGAGCTTTGATGGGTTGATGGGATTCTATTGTTCCATATTTAAAAGTGTAAAAAATTTCTTGAAATCTTGATTTTTTATGGTTATGAAAATTTTGTCTTTCAAGAATCCATCAAAGGAACTTGGTGCATCCATCCTTTGACCTTAAATCTCCCACATAAATAAGTCACTTTGGTTACTAAGAGAATAATTTTGAATTCCACCCTCTTCATCCAAGGTCCTTTACCATTGACCTTGCCCCAATTGACTCCATTTCCCAATTGTGTAAAGGCACTATTATTGTAGTAGTGATCATTCTAAATTCTTGCTTATTTTCTTAATTTCATGGTAACTAGGGTTAGAGTCTGGTGTTAATTTTCATTTTTTGTAATTTTGCATCTATATGTCATTATTATATTGATATAAATTGCATTTAATAAATTAATAGGTAAAAGTCTAGCAATAATTGCATTCTTATTCCCAAAAGTAGGGATAACAACTAGACTTTTATTGTTGCTTTATGCATATAAAATCAATACAAACCATAAATTTTCCTTATCCCTTGCTTACCTCTTGATATCATTTTTGATCCCTTGTTGAATCTAGCATTTAGAAGCTATTTCTCAGTTGTTATAAGTTATTGCATGTTGTAAATTTGCATATTGTAAAAAAGCTAGTTTATAAGAGCCCTCTTCTAGTCCATTTGGGTTGGTGGAAAGTGTGCTTGATTACATGTAATTATTATTATGGCCATCAAGGCCCTCTTGACACCTTCCTCCATAACCATTAGACCCTTGAACCCTTTTTTATTGAAGATCTTGTTGGGTGATATTATTCACAAGTCCCTTAGAGATTCATTTCCCTTAGGAAATTACCCTCTAAGCATTGTTGGGGAAACCTACCTTGTGGGAATAAAATATACCACTAATTAATAGGAGAGAGGCTACTAAGGTGAAAATGGTTTATAATCTCATTGTTTCCATAAGACCTAGATTTCCTAGTGAGGCTTTGCATTGGGCTTGCTAAATTTTGTAGTAACATGTTTTCGGTCATTGTTGGGGAGAAGTTGAATCCTTCTCCTCATGATATGAGGTATATAATTCAATTATTTTTTAATGAGAAAATACTAAAACCAAATCTAAAATATCTCATCTAAGAACTCCTAAGTCTTGTCCCATACAAGAGCTTCTAGTAGTAGGCCGAGAACAACCATTCCTTCTAGAAATAATGTTATTCCTAAGACACTTTTTACTCCTGTAGAAAAATACCTTTCGTCTAGCCCTTATACATTAATCCACAATGTTGAAGCCATGGTTCAACAGTTTCTACAAGCCTTATGATATGATTTTCATAAAAGGATACCCCCATAGATCGCCTGACAACTATGAAGAGTGGTTGCCAAATTCACTAGAAATTATTTAGTCATTGTTGAACAACACATCGATAAATTTTACTAGTGTGTAGGTGGAAGAGACATCCAATATTAGGATGTAGGCATGATATTGGTTTCCCTTTCTATATGTGATAATGCAAGAACTTGGTACCTAGATTTTCCTTTAGGGGAATTCAAGAACTGTGACCAATTTCATGAGGCTTTCAATCAAAGGTAGGAATCCATCTAAGATAGAATGCAATTGATATCCAAATTCCAAGAGGATAAGAAAATGAAGAAGGAAAGCATCAAGGATTTCATTCAAATATTTGATAATTTAGTTAAATAAGTGCCTTTACTCTATAAGCCCACTAATCAAACAATTCTTTCACTTTCTGTTGATTCTTTTCCTAGAAATGTCTCCTTTGTCTTAAAGGACAAGGAACCTACAACCATTGAGAAAGATAAATCTTATGTTATAGCCATTGAAACCAAATTAACCACATCCAATATTGACTTTCTATGTTATCCTAGATCCAAAGTGGAGGTCAAACCTAAAGCCTCTAGGCAACTTGACCCAGCCTTGCAAGCCTTTACCCAAAAATTTGATAAAGTCACAAACAACTTGCCATGATGAATAGGTTGATTTTCTCAAACAATGAAAGAAGTTCTCATCCAAATTATATTCACAAACCTCAATGAAACAATGATAGGACCCTAATAAGGAACTAAAACCCAAGTGGTGGCAATAGAATTCCTCAACGGAGCATATCCGACTCTCTTGCCCCTACCAATATGTTAAATCAAGAGGGTTTTCCTTGGTGTCAATGATACAATGATTTCCATATTGAAGAAGAATTCCCTCATAATCAAGATGAAGAGGAGGACATACCAAACATTTAAACTTGATAAATGAATCCAATCCTTTTACTATCTTTCCAAACATAATTTTCCCTCATACTCAATGAAAACATGAAGAAATTACGAGAGGATATGTGAAAAATGATGATGAGTACATCAACATTCTTGAAGCCAAAGATAGGTTCAAAGCATTGCATTATACTAGGAATGTGTTGATGGTGTTGGACCCACCAACATTCAAGGCATCTCCCAGATATGTGGTCCCAATTATACCTCACACCATTTGGGATAGGAGCCACATTCGAAATATGGCCTGGTTGTCAGTTTCTTAAAGATTTTCGTTGGCTATAACTGATAGCAAGAGAGGAATGTAAATGTGCCTTCGAAAGGCAAGTGAAAGTGTTTGGTGAGTGTTCGGTTGTAAGTGTGTCATGATTCTTCTACTACAGAGGGAGAAAATAAATTGAGCCACTAAGAGAGAGGTAACAGTACCACCCTAGTAGTGACACACACAACTACGAAGGATCCTTTTAACATCCATCGAAATAGTCCACAAAGATGTGATGTTCGTTACAAAAAATTAACAAGAGAGTTATGTCTATCCAATGGAATAGTCCACAAGGATGTGACAACAAAAACAACCATTACAACAAATTCTCAAAATGATAAGCACTAAAACAACCAAAATAGTTCAACTACTTTAGCATAGATGAAATCAAACATGAATTACAAACATCCATGGAATAGTCTTACAAATATTCATAATCCATACATGAAGAATGTGTTGGCCATGAGGCTTATAATATTAAGTAAAAGTTCCAAGATACATGTATACAATGAACTCCACTAGCTCCACTAGTGGAGTGTTTGAGCACTCCTTGCTACCCAAAACAACTAGATTGTGTCTCTAATTCCTTGAGGGAGGAGCCAAGGTGAAAAGTCATTTGCATGTACAATGGGAGTGTATATATAACCAACGGGGTGATGTTTCACTGCACTTGTGACACTTTGAATACCCTCATGACTATTTGACTTCCTATGAATTTTAGAATTTACATGATTCCATCTTCTGTACATGTCCTTTAGACTTCCACTTTACAATTCATTTTCGAATAAGAAATTACATGATACACAATTATGATATGGCATATGAAAACTCATGACATGACATGGCATGACACTGCTAAAATGGACTACTTGATGACATGTAAATTTAAAGCCACTTATCCTACTGCTTGTTTCATGTATTCTTGAGGATTTTCTTTTATCCACCTCCTTATGGCTTAAAGATAAGGAGTCTTCCATGATATCAAGTTTTGAGTTATTGTCGCAAACTGGTGTCCCTATGTCTTACCTTGATTGATAAACTCACATAATTATCTACAAGGATGTATTTCAACATGTTTCCCTTCTCCATATCCTTCTTCATCATCTTTTCATGGTGTGATAGAGTACCTGCATATGAAATTCACTCATGATGAGATGATATTAACCCAATAAACCCCTAGCCTAAGATGGTGAATGTTGATCCACGGAATGAATTGGAACTAAGTGGCAGGTTGAGGGAGAGGCTCAGTAATTGCATAGTTGTGCATCTTAGGTATTCAAGGGTGAAGCTTGGGCCTTGAGATTTCCCAATGCACAATTCAGGTTGGACTAGGTAGATAGACTACGCAACTTTGGGATTCAATGAGTTTTGCTGAGGAGTTTTGCACTATTTCAGCCAATTACGTAGTTCTAGGAGGTAGGGAAGACTTGGTGATCACACAATTGCATAGATCAACAGCTCAAGGGTTGATCTTGATCTCATAAACTACACAATGTGCAGTTGAGACTAGGTTGGAGGGTTGGATTGCACAATTATGGGGGCCAGGGTCTGGGCTTGAGCACTATAACTACACAACGCACAATCCTAGGAGGCAAGAGCTACAAATTAGAAAGTGTCAAGGGATATGGTTTCATATTTAGGGTTAGAAATATGCAATGCGGAGTTGAGGAAGGCCGGATGAGGCTAAGTTGCTGGGGAATTTCCAAAATTTGACTATGTGTAAGATGAATGAGCTAATGTGAACAATGAGATGACTTGAATGTGATCAAAAAATTAGAAAAATTTATGAAACAACAACATGCATCATCCAAAACATATGAACAATACTTTTCCTTCAATGCAACAACTTTGCAATGACTTACGACAAGTGCGACAACAAAGTTACACTTTGCTGTGATCATGACGACACTTGTGCGACACTGCTTAGAAATTTGGGAATGAGTACAATGAATTTTTCATGGTTAGATCTACTCATTTAAACAATATAACCACTTGAAACCACCAAAACAATATTATACATTGTGTTACATCTAACATGTGAAAAGATGGCATTTTTCCTTTCTTGCGAAAGGGACCAAAACACTAAAACACATGGAATGGATTTTAATTTTTGCAATGAAAATATACAAGACCAAGGTATGCTATGCAATTTGGTGTAGGCCAAAATTTTGAAGGGTTTTGTAGCAATGACAACACTTGGTGACACACTGTTAGAATTCTAGCTTCTTTATCTCGGTTAACTTTTTTGTGCAGGGTCTCAGTTCTTTAGGGAGTATTGATTCATTGTGTAAATAAACTTGGCTTCCCCACTTACCCTATGAATAAACATGGTACCCTTTATTCCTATCTTGGTTGGAAACAAGCATAAGATTCGGTAATATCATAATGTTGTTGAATGAGTCTTGTTGTAGACTTGAAACATCGACACTAAAATGGCTATTATGCTTAATATTGTGAATACTCATTCTCAATATTGGAATGTGTCAAATCGGAAAGGGTAGTGAAGTTTGTGAGCTTTAGATTTTCAGAGAATGGTTTTTCATCTCTTTTGTTTCTCTTCTACTAGTAGGCCTAGACAACCGTAATAGAGTCACTATAGGAACATAAAAAATAATATGTTTCCAGTGAACCCGGACAATATCTCGACAGAGTTTCTTCATTCACCTCTTTGCGGAGAAATCCTTTATCTTCTTTTTCCTTTATTTATATATTTAAGAGGGTTGTACGTTGCCACTTATGCATTTTGTGGGTGTAAGAGGGATCCTGACTTATTGAGATTTGTAGAGGTTGCTCCTTCAGAGAAGCATACAAAGACCTCTAATTTCAGTTTGGTCATTTAGATTTTCCCCTTTTCCTTATACTAATTGGATAAGCATGAAAACACTGAAGAAAAAAACCAAGTGTGGCATAAGGTTTCTTGACTAGATACAATTATAATGTTTTGACCAAAAATATCCTTATAAATGGATCATATTTTCTATCATAATTCATTGACCAAAAGATGTAACCAACACAAGGAAGGAGGTCCGAAAGTTAGCCAAATTTTGTTGTGTCACAAGACTCTTTTCAATTCATCCACACACAAAGAAGCTAGAAAAAACGTTCACACACGATGCTTATTTACACAAACAAAAACAAAACCAGAGAAACAAACAAGCAAGGAAGAAAATAAACTATGTACATAGGGTAGGGCACATCCCTAGATCATCATTGAAAATAACTTTTTAAGACTTAACAACTAATGGGAAGAGAGTCAATCCTCTTTTCTAGTGATTTTAGATGATATGTGTGTTGGCCAAGATTTTCGTGTATGGTGAATTGTCTAATCCATAGAGTTTGGAACTTAGTGTGTCTGCCTTTGTCCTCATGGGGTTTGTACCACTTCAAGATTAAGTCACCCACACTGAATTCATTCTTCCTTGAAGACTTCTTGTTGAACCATATCTTGATATAGATCCGGTGAAGTGAAAATTTTTCTTTTTCTTTTTTCCTTTCTTCCTATAGCTTGTGAAGAATGTATATCCTACGTTGAACTAATAAGAAATACCCTAAGATTCCTGTGGAATTTGAAGGGAAGGAAATTAAATGTTCGGGGGTAGGATGGCTTCCTTTCTGTACATCAGGAAGTAAGGAGACGCATTAGAGAGGTTTTTGATGTGACTCGGTCAGCCCATAAGGCATTCACCAAAGCGGAGTGCTAGTTCCTTTGTTTAGAGAAAATGGTGTTTTTGATGATGTGAATGAGGTTCTTATTTGTAGACTTAGCAAGACCATTTCCATGTGGATAATAATTAACTTAATGTTTCAATACGATTCCATTTTCCAATGAAAAATCATATAATTTTAATGATGAGAAATATGTTGCATTGTAAAAAACAAGTGAAGTCGAGGATGGTGAACATGGACACAATATTTTTCTTAAGGAAGTTAATGAATTCCTTATCATTCACCTGTTTAAGTGGAAATTCTTTTGTCCACCATGTGAAGTAGTCTGTAGTGATAATGATATAGTGGTGTTGCATTGACAAGTGTAGAAAAATTCCACTAATCATATCTAAGCCCCATTTTTTAAATGGTTCTTCCATTGCAATTGGGTGGCTGAATTTTTTCCTCTATCGGCACACATTTGACAGACCAGACACTTGTAGGAATAGGCATGAGAATCTTTGAATAATTTGGGGCAATAGAAATTGGCATGCATAACCATATGTGCAGTTGTGTCACCTTTGAAGTATCCTCGACTGGTTCATCATATAGATCACACAATGCTCTCTCTGAATCGTATGCTTCCAAACACCTAAGAAAAACTTCATTATGGTGATTTATGAAAATCACCCCATAAACCAAGTGGTAAGATAATTCTTTGAGCCAAAGTGCCCTCTTTTTTCACGTAGATAAATGAGAGGGGGCGGTGCGATTCTCAAGATATTGGTGCACATCCATGTATTAATAGTTTGTGATGGTAGTGGGGGAAGCTATTGGGTCCCCATAATACTAGTGATTACCCCATTAATATTGTAGTTGTATCCCTTATTAATATTCTTGTGCCCCTATTGTGCCCATATTGTTACTATTGTGCCCCATAGAAGCCCACTATTGTTATTATTGTGCCCTTACATTATTATTGTTATGTAGGTTCTGATTATGTTATGACCCCTTAGACTCCTATATACAAAAAGGAGGTCTTTTCATTTGTATCATCCAAGAATTGTTCATTTATGTAATGTAAAGGAGTTTTCCCCCTCTAAGATGTTGAATTCTAAGACGTTGATCTATCTTTTCTATATTTTCTTGAGCTGGTTTCATAACATTTGGTATCAGAGCTTTGGATTCTAGGGTTTCGCTGCTCCAAACAGGTCATCGTGGAATTTTCACTATAAATTTTTTTCGGCGATGTTTCAAAAGTTAAAAAAAAAATCCATTTGAGAAGACATCATGCTAAATCTCAGGTCCGAATTTCAGAGCATTTTGCGCTATAGTGGCGGAGATATGATCTGAGGCAGTTGGTCCTTTTGCAGACTCCTGAATTACATTCTAAACAGGTGACCTGGGGAAAATCATCATAACTTTTTCTATGAGCATTGGATTGACATTTCATAAAAAGGTACAGAAAGATGACGGAATTTAGTTTCTTCTATATATTTTTCAGAGCCAGAGGTCAAAATAGTGACTCGTGGAATGTCGTACAAGTTTTCTCTACTGAATTAGTCTATAATCCGGTCACTGTGGGAGATTTGGCATAACTCTTCATTGGAGAATCCAATTGGGGTCAGACTGGTGGCATTGGAAAGAGGACACAGAGGGCTACTGCAGGTCACAATTTCAGAATTGGATGATCTGAAATTACAGAGATACATCAGAGGCAATATCGAGCTCCTACAAAGTGAAAAAAGGTGTGTATATTTTTTAAATGTTTGCTTAAGCTTGGTTTGAAAGTTTATTTTGAAGGAATTCAAAGGGCATAGTGAAGCATTATTATCAGTAATTGATGCCCCGAAGAAAAAAAATGGAAACACCTAGTAGGCGACCTGAAAGATCTAGCATGACTCACGAAGAAGAGGAAGAAATACAACATGATATATCAAAATTACGAGACCAAATGCAACAAGTGTCACTTGCACAAAAAGGAACAGAATCTAATATAGATTGTTTAAAGAAAGGTGTAGAAGCTAAGATGAATGAAGTGGAAGCTAAGATGGATTATTTGAAGATAGATTTGAAAACAAACATGGAAGAATTGAAGATAAATATGAATAAGTTGCTACAAGAAAGGGTCACTAAAGGTGAAAGGGTAGTAAAGGAATCTCATGATGAGAACAAAAGAAATGTTAATCATGATTCCATAGACTCTAATGTTGGATCAAAGACCCACCATATTCCAAAAATCGATATGAGGAAGTTTGATGGCAAGCATCCCGCAACATGGATATTACAGATGGAGCAATTTTTCGATCTCAATATGTGCAAAACACACAAAAGGTACGTATGGAAACTTTATATTTGGAACCAAATCAGTTTGTATGGTATCAATGGCTTTGCTCTCGTAAATAATTTATCACTTGGGCAATTTTTACGGAAGAATTGATAGCAAATTTGAGGATACAAAAAGCAATACTTTTTTTAGCCAATTGATAATTCTCAAACAAAAGGGTTCAATAATGGAGCACATTGAGGAGTTCCAAAAATTGAACATAAGGGTAAAGGATATTCCAGAGGAGCATAGGGTTGATGTGTTCATAGGGTCTTTAAAGGATAATATCCAACATGATGTTCGCCTTTGGGAACCTGATTCATTAGAGAAGGCATTCAGGTTAGCAAGAAAAATGGAAAGCAAAATTATGGCAACCAAGAAGCATACCACTCACAACTATAAAGATGGAAGTGTTGTCCCTAGTCTTCCACAACCTATAAGGTTGACACCACAACAATTGGAAGAAAAAAGAGCAAAAGGGCTTTGTTACAGTTGTGATAGTAAATACACTAAAGGTCATAAGTGTGCTGAGAAGAAACTATTCTACATAGATTGTGAAGAGCAAGAAGAAAAGGAGCAAGAAAGGTCAAAAGAAGAGGATATACTCCAAGAACAAAGCCTAGATAAAGAAGAAATGAATCTGACCATATCTTGTAATGCATTGGCCAGAATTACCACTCCTCAAACCATCAAGATAGAAGGACAAATCAAGAAGAAAAAGGTAATAATGTTGATTGATTCAGGAAGTACCCACAATTTTATTCATTGGAAGATAATAAAAGAATTGAATTGCTTCCTCTATCCAGCACCACAGTGTCAAGTGATGGTTGCAAATGGAGGAACGATAAATTACTTTGAAAAATGCCATAATATCAAGCTATCCATGGGAGAATATGTATTGACTAGCCCAATGCTTTCCATTCCAATGGGAGGTGTTGATGTTGTACTAGGAATCCAATGCCTACAATCCTCGGGTACAATAGCTTTTAATGTTCAAGAACTTTTCATGAAATTTTTTGCGGAAGGAAAGGAAGTTGAATTAAGGGCTATTGCAAGGAAACCAGGGAAGATAATTAGCTCTAACAGTATGACAAAGCTTCTAAAAAGGGAACAAAGAGGTGTAATTGCACAATTATGTTCGCTAGATGTTTCCACATCGAAATCATCTGTTTCTCCAAATCTCCAAAAAGTCTTAGACAATCATTCCAAGGTATTTGAGACTCCCAAAGGTATCCCACCTATTCGTGATCATGATCATGCTATTCATCTGATTCCAAGAAGTGTTCCTCCAAACATCAGGCTGTACAGATATCCCTATTCCCAAAAGAGTGAAATTGAACATACGGTTGCAGAAATTCTAGAGGCTGGTATAATTCAACCTAGCCAAAGTGTTTTCTCTACTCCAGTAGTATTGGTGCACAAGAAGGATGGATCGTGGCGCATGTGTCCGGATTATAAGGAGCTAAACAAGCTCACTATTAAAGATAAGTTTCCCATTCCTGTCATTGACGAATTATTAGATGAATTGCATGGATCAATTTACTTCGCCAAGTTGGATCTTCATTTAGGATATCATCAAATCAAAATGAAGACTGAAGACATTCCAAAAACAACATTTAGAACTCATGAGGGTCACTATGAATTTTTGGTCATGCCTTTTGGCCTTACCAATGCACCTTCTACATTTCAAGGTTTGATGAATTCCATTTTCAAACCCTTCCTTAGAAATTTTGTGTTAGTATTTTTTGATGAGATACTAATCTACAACAAGTCTTGGAAGGATCATGTTGAACATGTTGACAGGGTGCTACAACTATTGGAGGAGAAACAATTATATGCAAAAAGATCCAAATGCTTCTTTGGAGTCCAAGAGGTGGAATATCTGGGTCATATTGTATCTCATGAAGGAGTTAAGGTAGACCCTAGCAAAATTAAAGCCATTAAGGAATGGAAAATCCCCACATCCATAAAGCATCTGCGAGGATTTCTCGGGTTGACAGGGTATTATCGCAAGTTTGTTAAGAATTATGGAAGAATAGCATCACCTCTAACAATATTATTGAAGAAAGATGCATTTCATGGACTCCGGAAGCAACAAAGGCCTTTGAACATCTTAAAGAGGCAATGTGCCAAGCACCGGTCTTAGCTACACCGGACTTCACAAAAACCTTTATGTGGAATGTGATGCTTCAGGAAATGGAATTGGTGCTGTTCTAATGCAAGATGAAAGACCCATTGCTTTTGAAAGTC
>APFE031090787.1:19274-54506 GCA_000404065.3 Pinus taeda | reverse complement strand
GGTCCAAAACCAAAATTTTCCGGGGTGCTGCCCCGGACCCCATAAAGTGGGGTTATGGGTACCCCTCAAACCCCCTATTAACTATGTGGAAAGAATATAACACAACCCAGCACAAACTTCATGAACATTTATGGGTTTTAGTAATTTTTCATGAGGAATACAAAAGTGTAAGCCATTCTTCAAAATTCCCAACCAACTCAATGCGCAGCGCACTGCCTCTGATGTGCAGTGCTAGGTCAAATTGCTTTGAAAAACAACGTTTTTGTCTCCTTGGCTCCAAATCATGGTTTTTTTCTCTCCAAGAGTATTTTTCATAATTAAATGACAATTAGAACCCCTTTCACTTTAAATATGGATGATCTTTAATTTTCATTTTTCTCAAACCCACTTTTCTAATGTCAAAGTCACTTTTGGTCTTGAGCTCTGTTTTTCCATTGAAATTGACTTTTCTTAATCATTTGGTAAATTGATGCATTGATGGTTGTGTTTTTGTCTGTAGTGGCTGGAGTTGGCAAGGTGAGAAAGGGTAGTAGCTTTGAACTTATTACATATAGAAAATATTGAAATTACATAAAATTTTTGCACATAGAAATAAAAACTCTATTTTTACCTCAAAACAGAGTTTTGAGGTAAAAAGCACTTATTAAGCATATCATCATTGGAATTTTGATTTTGTGAACTTATTAGACCTCCTCATGTGCTCGCTGACCGTTTATTGAGTTTTTTCTAACCATGGTGACAAACCCTAGACCTAATGAGACCTAAAACCCTAAAAATGATTTTTGAAAATGTAATGACACAAAAAAATGATTGTAAATGACATGAACATGTGAAAATAGGCCGGTAGGTAAATTACATGAGGGAAATTGACAATGAACCACTACCATCAGTTGATCCATGACCTAATGGAATGCAGTTGATTGGATGGGACACCTACTATGCATGCAAAAAGAGAAATTTGATCACTGATAGAGGGATGAAGATAATGACACTAACAAGACCTAGAAACATTAGCCAGTGACCAAATTTTATTTTGAAAAACTAATGAAATGATAAAATTTGACTTTGAGACCCCTAACAAACCTTGGTAAAATCATATTTGATCATTGGTGATAGGCAGAACTAACTGACACTAACACATTCTTCGCCATATACTCATAACAGTTATGGCTATCCTGAAGGGGTCATCAGTTCCTCAAACACTTATACACCTCCTGCTAGAAACATGTCTTCAGCACCAACTGATTCTCAACCTATCTACCAAACCATTGCCCCTCCACCATATTATCCCTATGCACATCCGAGCACTCTAGCCCCTCAAGCATTAGCACCGCAGCCTCCCATGCATCCTTAGCCCCAATAGCCACTGCCCCCTCAAGATCAAGTGTTTTCACAACAGAGTGTGACGAACCCCCAAAGTTCAAAGAAAAAGAATAAGGGGAAGGGTAACAAAGGTAACCAGGGTAATCAAGGTAACCAACCTAATGAACCTGAGGGGAACTAGCCTAACACCAAAAACTAGCAACATGGTAGTCAGCCCAAGAAAAATAAGGTTATTCATATGAACAAGCCTTGTGCATGTTGTGGTGTACATGGCCATTATACATGTGAGTGTCCTCTCTTACCCCACATGCGCCAAATGTGGGAAGCTCAAGAAGCTTCTAGAGGTCAGCTGCCCATCCAAAAATTTCGTCAAAATCCTACGCCATCTCAACTGACAGTGCTTACAAATTGTTTCCCCTAGCAAGGATTTGTTGTTGCTTAACCTCATTTAGGTCAAACAGCCCATCCCCCCCAACCTTCTAGTCCTGGTGACTACCAAATCCTCATCATGAATTATGATGCGGTCAATACCTCAATAGAAAGCTCTACTAACTACTTTGGGCATAGTAGATCCTTCCGACGATCATTTGTTTGTCCTCCTAATTGATACATCAGAACATCTCCCATTACCTTCATCCGTTGCTTTCTAGATACCAATCCGAGTCCATAATGCCATCATCTCTTGATGCATTATTGATGAAGGGGCATTCACTTGTGTGATGTGTGCTGCCATTTGGAAACAACTTAAGTCACCTGAACTGTCCCCATCCACCATCACTTTGCGTGCTTGGGACAGTCACTCCTCCCAACCTCTTGGCATGTATCAAAATTGTCGAGTGACTCTTGTGAGTAGGATTGTCCATGTAGACATTGAAGTTATTGATGCCCCTTTATATTACAACATTCTATTGGGTCGTAGCTACACTTATGCCATGTTAGCCATCACGTCTACCATTTTTCGTAAGATGTGCTTCCCCCATGAAGGGAAGATCATCACTGTTGATCAGTTGAAATACTATGAGCTGGCATCCTTGACCTCCCCTAAGTCCATTATCTCATCGATATACTACAAACAATACTCTACCCCTCTCACCAATGTTGCACCTTGAGTCTACAGAGATTCCTCATTATTAGGTGCTTTCCCCGGTTCTCCCCTGCCTATCTCTATGCTTAACACTTTGAGTGTTTGCATGTTACAAGCATCATGAGCTACTTGCAAGTAGTCTTGTACATCTAAACAACAACCAACTCCTCAACGCCCTATTGTTCCCACCTCAGCCGAGCCATCTGGATCCACCCACCCAGGACCCTCTCTATTTATGGGTGCCTCTCCGATGTTCCCACCAGGAACTATTCCTCCAGGTCTCAACAATCCAGGAGTTGTTCCACCGGGACATTACCCTACAGGATAGATACGTTTCTTGTTTCCTCCTCCTGGAATATTTTTCTGATCATGTCATGGCTTTGCTGGTCCTCCCTAAAATAAATTTTGGGATCTAAGTTTGGTACATTGACCCCCCTGCAAGCACGCCTCCTGGTCAACTAAGACCATATCATGCTTTGACCTCGGTTCAACTGGTCCCTACGACCCTTACTGCTACTCCAGTTCCACGCAACCTCAACAAGAACCCACTCATTTTGCAAAAGCATTCAGATAGGGGGGAAAAGCTAAGAGGAAAGAACCTAAGGACAAGGCTCCCCAAGCTCCTCCAGCCCCCAAAGCCCCAAAGCTGTCAACTCCATGTGCTTTTTGTAAAGTTTTTGGGCATGCCACCAATAGTTGTCTTGGACTTCCTCATCTCCAACCTTTGGTTCATGAAACATTTCCCAAGTTTAATATCACTGAGGTCCAACTTACCTTACTGGGCACAGCCAACAAAGTTAGAACGTTACACACAAATCACCCTTGTGCCTTGTGCGATCATCATGGTCATTATTCCCATTTTTCCCTCATCTCGACAAATTTCACGTTTGTGTGGAGGCGCTTCGCGGATACAAGACCACTCGTGGTGGACCACCTACTCCTCTACCCGTGGATTTTGGTACAACTAGTACACCAAAACAGGGGAAATTTGGTCCCACCTTTGCGATCCCTCCCCCCGATGTTAAGATGATAGACTACATGGGCCATATCCTTTACCTCTCTTCATCCTTGAGTTCCTCACAACAAAAATCTTTCTAAGGTTTCTGCGCATGATTCTATCAAATCTCTTTCGGCAGAATCCCAAGTCCCACGATTAGTAGATTTTCCATCTAGTAGCTCATCGTCTACCATTCTAGATGATGTGTATGTGAACTTCCTTTCTGAGGATGATGCACCAAGTACCTTCATTGCATCATGTAGTCAGTATTCCACCCATCTGCCCATCTTTCATTCTAATGGAGACACCATGGAAACTAGGTATACCCCTGATTACCCTAGCACTTAGGCAAGGAGGCATCTCTTCTGGAGGATTTTGAAGGCCACCTCCTTCTTAATTCTCCCAATGAATTCTACCCCAAGTAATTTCACTCATTTCATATCCCATTGATTTGCGTGTCTCTATTTCTGTCAAGAAATTAAGTAGGGTACATCATCTCATTTGTTGTCATTTGCAACTTTCATATGGATCCATCATCCCCATTGTATATCAGTTGTGCCGACAGTGCGAGTCACTTCTCCATGAATGTAGCCTCTGCAGCCTGGGCCATTTTCACCCGCTTTCATACGTTAGTACTTTTGAATGACATGTGCATTGGATCTGCCACCAATGATAGGTTTGTTAGTCGATGCGCTTGATCATTGCATCCTCCAACTTCATGTTTATTTAGATTCCTTGCTGCTTGTCATGCAATTGAATGGTGTGTATCATGTGCATAACCAAGTCCCATTTATAAAATATCTACAAGTTAAGTTGTTGGTATGTGAATTTTAAACCATCACTTTGAGTCATGTTCCTAGAGCCCAAAATATCTATGTAGATACCATTGCAAATAACATTCTAGATTGGCATTTATCAAATATATACCATAGAAGACAACCATAAACATAACACATGGTGAACCATCGTCGTCATATCAAATGCATAATCATATTATGTATGACATAAAACATATAAGTGTTTGGAGCCCATAACTCTAAATAAATTTGACATGCCCATAGCATCTTACAAAAATAAAAAATTAAGGGTCCTAACTGTCCCCATATCTAGTCACAGTCGATGGATTCCCCACCAAAGGCTCTACTCCACCTACACATAGATCATGTACTTCCTGACCAGCCATCGCCATGCATCGCATGATCCCTCACCACTATGAGGGAAGGCTTGTACACTCATCTATGTATCGATCGTCTAACTCATGCCATCCGCGCTTAGAAACTTTGGTCAAGAGTACCTCACACATACAATGTAGATCAACGAGTAGCGCAATATCCTTTGGACCCTGACGTGACATTGATGTTCCCTGATTTGCAGCCCCTGATGCTATGGCTTGTCTTGCATATCCTATCGGTTTTACCGGTGTTATGTCTCCATACCACATATTTTACACTAAGTACCATATACATGTGATAAAATTATGAAATGCACCATAAAAATAACAATTTAACACTTACCGTCTGGTCCCCATGCTAACCCAAGTGGAAGTGGTAGGTTAGGATCACCCTAATAGTTCATCCCACTATAAGGAAAATCATCAATGTAGAGGGGAATATGATCCCAGTGCGTGAAAAAATAGATTTAGAACACCTGTCTGACTCCCCCTCCTCCTCTCCATAGTAGTTGCCCCCAACGGTGCATCCTGGGCTCTTGTGGGCTCCAATCTCGGATGTGTACGTGAGGACGGATGGTGGGTATCTTCTCAAAGAAGAATGCACATAGCAATGTACCAAATTCACAATCGCAGTTTACCTGTCTCTTGCATAGACTCAACTGTCATTTCACTTACAACATCATCATTTGGGCTGCACCATAGTAGGTCCCCACCAAAACACTCTCAACCAACATCATCTGCCCACTGGTAATGTGGTAGAATTCTTGGCTGCCCAAGACCCGTAGCGCTGTTGCGACAACGACCTGTGTCTCTAGCCTCTCTAGATCATTGATTGGGATGGTCGTGCCCTTCACATGCACACCCCGTGGAAAATGGCGCTCCACAAAATCTGTAATGTTCCTCTCACGAGGCAACACCAGATGTATATCCCCCACCACCCCTATAGGAGGGAATCTATTCAAGAAGTAAATATCCTGTGATGTGAGCTCAATCTTGTGCCCCTGCACTACAAAGACCTCTTGGTCTGAATCCCAATAGATCAAAATCCTCGATAGCAAGGGCTCACCTACCCTCATTAATGGGTTCTCTACCAACTTGAGAACCCCATAGCGAGCTAACGCCCCTCGAACCCCCTGATCCCTCTGAATCTTAGATCGAAGGGTATCCAAATATTGCTCATGCCAGTTGATTCTCAACTCTACCATACCTGCAACATACCACATGTATTGTCAGTTCAGAGAAGAAAACATTGATCTTGACAGATCAATCTGCAGCCCCCACCAAGCCAACATATCACCCCTCTTTTTAGCTCCAAATTGTAGTTTTTTTCCCAGAAACTATGAGATCATGGGATTTTCCCTCTTTCTTATGAGCCACATCACAATTCTAGGCTCGAAAAGTGTGACCGTGATGAGAAGAAGAGCAGGGGTTTCCGAGGCCGCTGCAGGTTGCTAACAATCAAGAAATAAACAAGTAAAATTCAAGATATGAGTAAGGCCACCTACACGAAAGTCACAGATGCTGATTTTGATGGTCGATTTTTTTGCCAGTCAAAGGTCTTCTCACAAGATAGCTCATTGAAACATGCCTACTAGAGGAGGATATGAGGATCACTATTTATAGAAATGTCTTGAGTTGAGAGGGTCCTCAACAAGTGAACGTTGGAGGGATTTCAGGAGCATAAAACATTATTAATTATTGACTATTCAATGACAACAACCAATGATGAGTGTCATGCCATAACCCCATGGGGTTTTAGCCCACTAAGTGGGGTTACTAACTTCAAACACGAATAACTCTCAAACCATGAAGAACTACATGGCACGGCATATATCAACGAAAACATTCAACAAGTAGACTCCATGTAGAAGATCCTTGACTTAGAATAGGATTATTTGTCAAGTCAAAATGCCCATGCAAGATTGGGGTAGCCCCTAGTGCTTCTTGGGTTGACATCAATGACAACCACTGATCAACTGTGCTTGCCCTATACCTTCTAGAATTTCTGGTATCTAGAAATCTAGGGGTAAAGAGTACAATCTTATCCATATCAGCGCTTCTGTGTAGACCTCCTTATCCAAGTTGAAACAAGCTTCCTAGTGCCTAATGTGGAGACCTACATTGTTAAGAAAGTATGAACCCCCTTCAAAGATCCTAGCTTTATCTTCAAGTTTAGAAAAGATGATAGTGAAGAGAAATTTTAGTCCTAGTCTCAAATCCACATCTCCCTTTGTTTGCCAATTGTACTATATCCAATGCTCCAATTCCTTCTCCATTGGCCAAATTCCTATAAACCTACATATAAAATGATGATCTCTCATGTGTTTCCTATTATCTTCTATACATCTTGTAGGAATGATATATCTAGGGTTTTTAGCGGCCTTAGGGATATGTTGACCTCGTAGCCCCATTTTCCACTTATCTCCCAAAATATGTATTTGAGAGTAACCAGAGGATCCTCCTTCTGTACAAAATTTTCCTTCCCCTTGAAAATACCTACTAGCAAGAGCATTTCGGAAGGAGGGGTGACCCTGCCAAATTTGGTTTATCTGTTCACTCAAATTTGTTTTCTCTTTCTTTCTCTCTCGAGCACTTTGATATGAAGTTGTGTGTCTTATGGAGTGCTCCATAAATATAGTGTTTTATGGGTGAATGTAATATATAGTATTGTTGTATGCTTGCAATGTGTTGTGTTGTGTGTGTGCAAATGTTTGTGTTATGTGTATGTGGATTTGTGTTAATTGAGAGATAAATTTGTGGCTGAGGAGAATATGCATTGTTGTTGAGGGGCCAACTTGATCAACAAATGATTCTTTTAGAGTGAGTTGGTATCTATGTGAATATTTTCTCCAATTATTTTTAAATGCATTCCTGCATCTTTTTTCTGTTTGATTTTTTGATGAGTTGGGATTTCATATACAGGAGGTAGAGTAGGGTTTCTAGTGCTTTTGTAGCACACAATGAGGAACTTTCAGTGCTTTTACATCCACGAATTTCTAGAGTTTCCATAGAAAAAGAAATATGGATAAGAGGCAAGGTTAGTATTCTTTGTTGATTTCCTTGTTCTTCTTATAGGCAAGGGTAAAGCTCTATAAAGGTTTAGTCATTTATTTTAGAAAGTGGAAACAATATCTACTGTGTAAATGGTCTAGCCTATTTATTTCCTAGGGTTTAAACAAATCAAACCCTGACCTATCTATACCCTTACAGATAGGTATTTCTTTCCTTTGTTCCATGACGGGAATGGTGGGCAATCCTTACCTTCCAACTAGGAATGGAGTGCTTATCTGTTATTTCATTAAACGAGTAATAAGATATGGAATAGTTCTTTGTTTTTTATGTGACAATCCTATAACAGGTTGGGAATAAGTGCCTTTAGTGGGCTTTATAGCATCGAGATTGGATTTCTACTGGATATCCTTCCTCTACCATTTTCATGATATTCTATCGAGAAATACCTATGTAATATAGAAGTATATCCTTCCTCGGAGTAGTAGCGGGAGATCCTTCGATTTCTTGGCCTTTTCTTAACTAGAGAGGTAGGCGTAGGTAACTCAGTTACAGTTTTTGAACAAGACCCAGAGCAAGACCTAGAAGTCAAGATAACACATAACTAGGTTAGAATAGTTACAAATAAAGAAAGATCTAGGTTACAAATAGAATAGTTCTAGCAGCTTGTTAATTGAGATCCAAATTATGCAACCTTGAGTAATATATAAACCCTAAAAGAGTTATATTCTTGAGAGCGAGATATTCATGCTTATGACCGTCTGAGTCTTTAGAGAGTCCAATGCTCTAGATCGAGATTGAGATCAAGATCGAGTAATTTCTTTATATGAGAAATAATTTTTATTTCCCCTGAATTACAACTGAATCTAAAGAAACTACAACCCGACAGAATACATGGAATGGAAGAAAATTTAGTTGACACCCAATGTATGATTCTTGACAAGTTGGTACTCTAAATGCCTTGACAACACAAAAGCTTTGAAATACCTTCAAAATGCAAAATCTTGAAAATAGAATGAAAATAACATGTATTGGAATGAGAATAAAATGCATTGGAAAAGGGGCATTTAGAAGAATTTTCAATTATAATGAATCCTAAGAATAGCCTCGTAAAAGCCTAACGACGTTGTAAAATCCCACCATAATATGAATAGAGGAGGTTAACCCACAGAAAGAAAAATCGATGACTCTAAAGTTCTGAGCGCTTAAGACCAAAATAATAAAATACTTTTAATAGAGCAACATGAAGAGAATATGATAAGTATGTGAATTACCTTTGAAGTCAGATTTATTTATAGTGGTGTAGGATATTGTACAACAGAATCGGTTAGTGAAGTCAGATTTATTGATAGTGGTGTAGGATATCGTATAGCACAATGGGTTAGTGACACATTATGTAAATTTTATGAATGAGATTAAAAAAAAAAAAAAAAATTATTATACACTGGCCCACCCATGTGTATATTCTAATGTGTGCAATTCAGCTGTAGGAAAAACAAAATAAACCCCCAATAAGCAACTTGACCACATCCTGCACAGAAGGTTTTGTTGTTATAATTTAGCTTAATTTTTTGGACAGCAGCGTGGTATGGCTTTTAAGGTTTATCTATTCGAATGTGGAGGATTCCTAAGCCATATGGATTACAACGTAAGATTTGGCTGTTGATAAATTGCTTTTCTATTTACACATTTTTTTTCATTAATATTTTTAAAAAGAAAATTTTGTTAATTTAAATTACAAATATTTCATAATATTTCTGATTTGTGAGGTAATATGGGTTTTAAGATTACCTTAAACTACATATATTTCATGTGAGGCAATATGGGCTTTAAGATTACTTTTGGTTTGTGAGGTAATATTGGTTTTAAGATTACTGCCATCAAAATCACCACAATTTAGTTCCAAATATTTTGATTATTAAAATTGATTGTAATATTGTTCAAATTTTGAAATAAAAAATTTCAAATTTATTTTCTTTTCCATATATTATATGTGTAGTAATTTTTTTCTTAAAAATTAAATAATTGTAAATATTTTCTTACAAGTTTTGAGATTATTGCCTGTCTAACTTGTACTTTTAGTTGCTTCCATCCAAAGCATTAATTACTCAAAACCTCCAAAAAGTTAATTATAAATATTTTATTATTTAAATCAATTGTAATATTATTCAAATTATTAAATTAAAAATATTAAAGTTAGGTGTATATAATTATATAAAAATATGTTTGATGATTGCTAAATAAAGATATATTGAGAGGTTGTTAAAGCAAGTGAAGATGATCACTCTCAGAAACAAGGTGACTACTTTCTTTCGGAGAGCATCTGCGACCTAGTTAGTTCTTTTTCTTCTCTTTGTAGATTCCAAGAAAGGTCTTCTCCAATGAGCCTTATCTAATCTAGTTTCATAGTGATGGTGGGTTTTTCAGAGTTAGTTCTCTATTTCTTTCCATATATACTTATATGGAAAGGTAGCGATTTACACATTTTATGTCTAGTTTACTAATTGAAATGATGCCCAAACCAAAAGTGGCGATTTATGCATTGTATGTCTAGTTTACTAATTGAAATGATGCCCAAACCAAAAGTGTCTAGTTTCCCTCGTAAAACACTTCATGATCCACTTAGCATATAGTTTCCTCGCAAATCCCTCCATGATGCACTTAGTCAAATGCTCCATACAATGCTCAAGTCTTAGCCTCCAAGCTCGGTAGCTCCATATAAGGTTACCTCACTCACACCTTCTCAAGATAACATATTAATTTGTTTCTTTCTGAATTCCAGTGGGAATGTGGAGGGCATAGAGATAAGAGGTGTTTCTGAGCAACAAATTAATCTGTTTCTTTCTAAATGGCAGTGGGAATGTGGAGAGCATGCATATATGATGTGTTTCTGAGCTTCAGAGGATCAGATGTCATGAAAGGCTTTGTAGATCATCTCTACACAACCCTCACAAGTACAAAATAAATATGTGTATTCCATGATTCCAATCAACTAAGAAAAGGGGAGGATATGAATACGACCATAAACTATGCCATTAAATGCAATATTTTCTCCCCACACTATGCATCTTTTGTGTGGTGCCTCTGTTTTAAGAAGTAGCTCATGTTTTATTAGGAAGCTCATTTGCAAAGAAATTCCAACACCATAAGATATTGAACGATGGAAAGGTGCTCTGTGCCTAATATGTCACCCTAGACATTGGCTGGACACTTGAAAACAAAGCGTTTAGCATGAAAACAACTATCCAAAAAAAACAACTAGCTCCTATCCATGAACATTTTGGAAAACCACAAAATCTAATTAAATTACCCCATTAAAACACATATATATATAATGTTCAAATTCATTCATAAAACTATAAAATCCAATCAATTAAAGTTGGATGGTTTTAGCTCGTAGTTTCACAAAAGGTGTAACACTGACACTTATGTAAGATTGATATGTAATAGAATTAGGAGTTAGCATTGTGTATGAGATTATTAAATTTCAAAAACTCATCACGGGGTCACTAATTGGCTCATTATAAATATGTAAAGAAAATAAAAAATTCATTATCTTAATACATAACACTTAATACCTAATTAAAAAAAAAAATCTCATTCATAAGATTTACATAATGATTCACTAACCCAATTGTGCTATACAATATCCTACACCACTATAAATAAATCTGACTTCACTAACCGATTGTGTTGTACAATATCCTACACCACTATAAATAAATCTGAATTCAAAGGTAATTCACATACTTATCCTATTCTCTTCATGTTGCTCTATTAAAAGTATTTTATTATTTTGGTCTTAAATTCTTAGAACTTCAGAGTCATCGATTTTTCTTTCTGTGGGTTAACCTCCTCTATTCATATTATGGTGGGATTTTACTACATCGTTTGGATTTTACGAGGCTATTCTTAGGATTCATTACAGTTGAAAATTCTTCAAAATGCCCCTTTTCCAATGCATGTTATTCTCACTCCAATACATGTTATTTTCATTCTATTTTCAGGATTTTGCATTTTGAAGGTATTTTAGAGATTTCGTGTTATCAAGGCATTTAGAGTACCAACTCGTCAAGCATCATACATTGGGTGTCAACTAAATTTTCTTCCATTCCATGTATTATGTTGGGTTGTAGTTTCTTTAGATTCAGTTATAATTCAGGGGAAATAAAAATTATTTCTCATATAGAGAAATTACTCGATCTTGATCTCAATCTCGATCTAGAGCATTGGACTCTCCAAAGACTTAGACAAGTCATAAGCATGAATATATCTCTCTCAAGAATATAAATCTTTTGGGGTTTATATATTACTCAAGCTTGCATAATCTGGATCTCAATAAATAGGCTACTAGAACTATTCTATATGTAACCTAGATCTTTCTTTATTTGTAACTATTCTAACCTAGTTATGTTGTTATCTTGACTTCTAGGTCTTGCTTTAGGTCTTGTTCAAAAAATGTAACCGGGTAACCTACGCCTACCTCTCTAGTTAAGGAAAGGCCAAGAAATCAAAGGATCTTCCGCTACTACTCTGAGGAAGGATATAATTCTATATTACATAGGCATTTCTTGATAGAATATCATGAAAATGGTAGAGGAAGGATATCTAGTAGAAATCCAATCTCCATGCTATAAAGCCCGCTAAAGGACTTATTCCCAACCTGTTATAGGATTGTTACATAAAAAACAAAGAACTATTCCATATCTTATTACTCATTTAATGAAATAATAGATAAACACTCCATCCCTAGTTGGAAGGTAAGGATTGCCCACCATTTTCATCGTGGAACAAAGGAAAGAAATACCTATATGTAAGTGCATAGATAGGTCAGGGTTTGATTTGTTTAAACCCTAGAAAATAAATAGGTCAGGCCATTTACACAATAGATATTATTTCCACTTTCTAAAATAAATGACTAAACCTTTGTAGAGCTTTACCCTTGCCTATAAGAAGAACAAGGAAATCAACAAAGAATACTAACCTTGCCTCTTATCCATATTTCTTTTTCTGTTGAAACTCTAGAAACTCATGGATGTAAAAGGGCTAAAGGTTACTCATTGTGTGCTACAAAAGCACTAGAAACCCTACTCTACCTCCTGTATATGAAATCCCAACTCATCAAAAAATCAAACAGAAAAAAGATGCAGGAATGCATTTAAAAATAGTTGGAGAAAATATTGACATAGATACAAACTCACTCTGAAAGAATCATTTTTTGATCAAGTTGGCCCTTCAACAACAGTGCATATTCTCCTCAGCCACAAATTTCTCTCTCAATTAACACAAATCCACATACACATAACACAAACATTTGCACACACACAACACAACACATTGCAAGCATACAACAATACTATATATTACATTCACCCATAAAACACTATATTTGTGGAGCACTCCATAAGACAACAACTTCACATCAAAGTGCTCGAGAGAGAAAGAAAGAGAAAACAAATTTGAGTGAACAGATAAACCAAATTTGGTAGGGTCACCCCTCCTTCCGAAATGCTCTTGCTAGTAGGTATTTTCAAGGGGAAGGAAAATTTTGTACCGAAGGAGGATCCTTTGGTTACTCTCAAATACATATTTTGGGAGATAAGTGGAAAATGGGGCTACGACGTCAACGTATCCCTAAGGCCCCTAAAAACCCTAGATATATCATTCCTACAAGATGTCTAGAAGATAATAGGAAACACATGAGAGATCATCCTTTTATATGTAGGTTTATAGGAATTTGGCCAATGGAGAAGGAATTGGAGCATTGGATATAGTACAATTGGCAAACAAAGGGAGAGGTGGATTTGAGACTAGGACCAATTTTTTTTTTTCACTGTCATCTTTTCTAAACTTGAAGATAAAGCTAGGATCTTTGAAGGGGGTTCATACTTTCTTAACAATGTAGGTCTCCACATTAGGCACTAGGAAGCTTGTTTCAACTTAGATAAGGAGGACTACATAGAAGCGCCGATATGGGTAAGATTGTACTCTTTACCCCTATATTTCTAGATACTGGAAATTATAGAAGGTATAGGGCAAGCACAGTTGATCAGTGGTTGTCATTGATGTCAACCCAAATAGCACCGGGCACTACCCCAATCTTGCATGGGCATTTTGACTTGACAAATAATCCTATTCTAAGTCAAGGATCTTCTAGATGGAGTCTACTTGTCGAATGTTTTCGTTGATATATGCCATGCCATGTAGTTCTTCATGGTTTGAGAGTTGTTCGTGTTTGAAGTTAGTAACCCCACTTAGTGGGCTAAAACCCCATGGGGTTGTGGCATGACACTCATCGTTGATTGTTGTCATTGAATAGTCAATAATTAATAATTTTTTATGCTCCTAAAATCCCTCCAATGTTCACTTGTTGAGGACCCTCTCAACTTGAGACATTTCTATAAATAGTGATCCTCATATCCTCCTCTAGCAAGCATGTTTCAATGAGATATCTTGTGAGAAGACCTCTGACTAGCGGAAAAATCGACCATTAGAATCAACATTTGTGACTTTTGTGTAGGTGGCCTTACTCATATCTTCTATTTTACTAGTTTATTTCTTGATTGTTAGCAGCCTGCAGCGGCCTGGGAAACCCCTGCTCTTCTTCTCAGCCTAGTCACACTTTTTGTGCCTAGAATTGTGATGTGGCTCACAGGAAAGAGGGAAAATCCCACGATCTCGCTGTTTCTGGGCATAAAACTACAATTTGGAGCTAAAAAGAGGGGTGTTATGTTGGCTTGATGAGGGCTGTAGGTTGATCTGTTGATGCCAGTGTTTTCTTCTTTGAACTGACAATACATGTGGTGTGTTGCAGGTATGGTAGAGTTGAGAATCAACTGGCATGAGCAAGATTTGGATACCCTTCGATCTGAGATTCAGAGGGATCAGGGGGTTTGAGGGTTGTTAGCTCGCTATGGGGTTCTCAAGTTGGTAGAGAACCCATTTATGAGGGTAGGTGAGCCCTTGCTATCGAGGATTGTGATCTATTGGGATTTAGACCAGGAGGTATTTGTAGTGCAGGGGCATAAGATTGAGTTCACGTTATAGGATATTTACTAGTTGACCAGACTCCCTCCTATAGGGGTGGTGGGGGATATACATCTAGTGTTGCCTCGTGAGAGGAACATTACAGAGTTTGTGGAGCACCATTGTCCATGGGGTGTGCATGTGAAGGGCATAACCATCCCGATCAGTGATCTAGAGAGGCTAGAGACACAGGTTGTTGTGGCAACAGTGCTACGAGTCTTGGGCAGCTAAGCATTCTACCACATCACTAGTGGGCAAATGATGTTGGTTGAGAGTGTTTTGGTGGGGACCTACTATGGTGCAGCCCAAATGATGATGTTGTAAGTGAAATTACTGTTGAGTCTATGCAAGAGATAGGTAAACTGCATTTATGCATTTGGTACAGTGCTGTGTGCGTTCTTCTTTGAGAAGATACCCAACATCCGCCCTCATGTACACATTGGAGATGGGGGCCCACAGGATCCCATGATGCACTGCTGGGGGCAACTACTATGGAGAGGAGGAGGAAGGGGAAGTCAGACGGGTGTTCTGAATCAATTTTTTCATGCACTGGGATCACATTACCCTCTACATTGATGATTTTCCTTATAGCAGGATGAACTATTAGGGTGGTACTAACCAACCACTTCCACCCAGGTGAGCATCGGGACTAGATGGTAAGTGTTAAGTTGTTATTTTTATGGTGCATTTCATATTTTTATCACATGTATATGGTACTTAGTGTAAAATATGTGGTATGGAGACATAGCACCGGTAAAATCAACAGGATATGCAAGACGAGCCACAGTACCAGGGCTTGCAGATCAGAGAACATCAATGTCACGTCAGGGTCCAGAGGATAGTGCACTACTTGCTGATCTACATTGTAGGTGTGAGGTACTCTTGACCACAGTTTCTGAGTGTAGATGGCATGAGTTAGACAATCGATACATAGATAAGTGTACAAGCCTTCCCTCATAGTGGTGAGGGATCATGCGACGCATGGCGATGGTTGGTCAGGTAGTACATGATCTATGTGCAGGTGGAGCAGAGCCTTTGGCGGGGGATCCACTCACTGTGACTAAATATGGGGACAGCTGGGTCCCTTTGGTTTTGATTTTTGTAAGATGCTATGGGCATGTCAAATCTATTTAGAGTTATGGGCTCCAAACAGATATGTTTTATGTGATACATAATATGATTATGCATTTGATATGATGACGATGGTTCACCATGTGTTATGTTTATGGTTGTATTCTGTGGTATATATGTGATAAATGCCAATCTAGAATGTTATTTGCAATGGTATCTACATAGCTATTCTGGGCTCTAGGAACATGACTCAAAGTGATGGTTTCAAATTCACGTACCAACAACTTAAATCATAGATATTTTATAAACAGGACTTGGTTATGCACACCATTCAATTGCATGACAAGCAGCAAGGAATATAAACAAACATGAAGTTTGAGGATGCAATAATGAAGGGCATCGACTAACAAACTTATGACTGCATCATATTCGGCTTGGTTATTGGTGGTAGATCTAATGCACATGTCATTCAAAAGTACTAACGTATGAAAGGGGGTGAAAATGGCCCAGGCTGTACAGGCTATATTCATGGAGAAGTGATCCAGATTTAAACAGGAATGCAATAAAATACATAGATAACCGTATACACAAAGATGCAGTGGAAATAATACTTCATTTCATTAATGGAAAATACTGAAATATGCTTACAACCGGAAATAGAAATAAACCAGCTAGGGAAATGGTAGCTTATCTCTGAGAAGAGATGTGTGGCTACATGCCTCTGAATTGTGTTACAATGAGGCTCGAAGGCCTATTTATTGTTGAGAAATAATGAAAAAACCCTTCACATTCCAAAACCTAACCCTTTAAGATGAAACGCCAAATTGTGGGCCCTGTTTTTGGGTAAGTTGGTACATCAACTTTTCGGGGTCGCGAATTAGTCGTCTTATCTCCGTTTGACGTGCATGATAGCCCATTGGAAAGATCTCTCCGAGGACTACGACGGAAAAGACGATTTTTAGTTAACAAAATCGCTGGCGGTAGATTTCCCAAAAAACATCGTTTAGGGCCTCAAAACAGCTCCGGAAGTTTAGGACCCGAAAAACTGCTAAAAATAGTAAACTGTGCTATAATTAAGGAAACTGAAAGAACTGAAAGAAGCATTAGAGGGGATCCACGTGGAATTAGCGGGTGGCCACCAATATCCACCTGGATCAACATCACTGCCACCGTGCCACGTCATCACCCTGCCATACTGCCATGTCACTCCACTGACGTCACCCTGCTGACGTCACCTCCGTACTGGGACCCACTGCTGGCGTCATGCCGACGTCATCTTCCGTACCGCTGACGTCATGCTCACGTCACCCGCCGAAAAAAAGTGCGAAGGCGAAATCGCAGCTTAGGAGGCCCGGATTCAAAATCTGAGGCAGTTTTCGATGCGCATCGCTACAGGAAATGGGCCAAAATGGGGAATCTTTATTTTCAGTAGTTGTTTTTTCCTCGAAAGGGCAGAAAAAGGGCGATTTAGCAGTTTAAAAGAGTATTACAAGCAGAAAGAAGCCAAAATTTATGTCAAAGTGTATCAGTGTTGCGGAAAAGTGTATCAGTGAATATTTTTTCAGTGCTCAAAGCTGATAAAACATTAAAGAGCCCCCCAGCAAGTCAAAGAAATAGTAAAGCCATTTAAAGGCTCTCAAATCACAGTTAGTACACATCGAAGTCACATAAGATCAGTGGACCAAATCTCAAAGCACAATTATTGCAGAAGTAGTGTATTTAGCCACCAAGGACACCATATTAACTCATTTTGATCCAGCTGCTTCTGGCGCAACTCAATAGATATTTACTTGCATTTAATTTCAGCACAAGTTTAGGTTTAAAAAGTTTTTTCCCGCAGACCTGTTTAGGTCAGTTGTAATAAATACTCTTAGATATTTTCACTATAAAGATAGCCCAGAAAAATGTAATAAGGGTTGGTTGGTTGGTTGGTTTGTAAATGCACTCCAAGAGAGACTCGCTCTGTATCTGACATGTTTTCTATAATCAAAGATTGTTGAAAGCTTGGAGAATGGACTGTTTGATGTGTTGTTAATGTCTCTGAAGAGTGAATGAGGAAAATCTTGTGCTGTTTTATGAATCAATAAGTATTCCTTACCTCTGTTATTTCAATTTCACATATGCTCAAGTCACAGAACAAAAGTCTGGTTTAGAATTTGCTTACCTGCACTCTATGCTCAGTTTCTGTGTCTTCTTAATGTTTTCCTCTTGATTTAGGCATAAATATGAATTCCTTCTGGCTCATATTTGCTCTATTTCACATATGAATGACTGTTATCTGGGAATTCTTAGCTGCTCCCAGGTAGGGCTCGTTTATCTTCCCTTTGCTAAGCTGATTGAGAGATTCTTTGTTGCCTCTCATTCCTTAGCCTTCAATCCATCTTCATTTAACCTGAGTATTGTTTCATGAGCAGCTACCTTGCCCCTCTTACCTCTTGTGACCAGGAAACGCACCAGCAGTCTTACTCCACGACTCCATGCCCAATGGTTTGAAACTTGTCACTCTATGCATTGCCTCTCTACTTGAAAGCAACCTCCTTCCACCCAAACACAAACAAAACCCCTTGAACCCAATAACTAGCCTAAAATCATCATCAACAAAGCTAAATCATTATGAGAGAGCCCTCTCTGATTGCAGGTGGGCTAGAACCCGCAGTCCAAAGATTGGTTTGTGGTTATCTCAGCCGTATCCCTTCAGGAGCTTAGGGACAACCTGAGTGTTAACAAAAAACAAAACTAGAATAGTACCTGTGTCCCTCACCTCTCCTATCTGGAGTATCCAAGAACTTTCCATCTCTGGTCATGTCATCTTTATTCGGCCTGTGCCCGCTATGAGATCTACTACCATATGCCCCTTTAGTTTTTTTACTTTTTTCCATGGTTGATCCAAAGTGGCCCCTATTTCTGCAATTGTGACAAACTCTGAAGGATTACCACATTAACTTCTGCTTGTTTCTCCAGTGCTTACATGATTCTATCATTATCTGCTTTGCAACTCCTTATTTCTTCCTTCAAGCTTCTTGATGTGTCTATTAAGTTAGTATAGTTCCCAACACCATGCTGCTCATCTGATCCATAGGGATAGTCTTGTGAAATGTAGTCGACCATCTTGCTAGTCATCTTTGATATTCTTCTTGCAAGTATACCATGTTAGCTAAACTAGAACATAATATAATCGACATACCTCAGTATAGTTCTGGGGATGATATCTCGTCTTCAATATCAACCAGATTAGCAAAATACAAGTATAAACATAATCATAACAACATATATATATGATCCTAACCATAGTCAAGTCATCAATGCGTGACCATACCGACCACATACCATGACATCGAGCACAACAACTATAACCATGTCAATTCATGCATAATCAACATATCTACGACATGCATGCATACACAATACATGCAAACACAAACATGCATAATCAATGCATAACTGACCTATACTCATGATAAACACCTCCAACAACACATCATCCAATTTCACATGGAGATGCAAATGCAACCACCACCAACACCATGCATACACAAAAAATACATAGACCACAAGCATAGAGAACACATAATAAATACAAAATTTAAATTCATTTTTAATATATACATATTATATATCAATTTTATATTAAAAAAATAAAAACATTTATTCATTGTTTTAATTATTTTTTATTTTTTAAAAAACTTATTAAGAATATTATTTTTACACATAAGTCTATGTCATTCTTGGACAATAAACAAAAACCGTGTAATAGCAATGTGCAAAAAGGCAAGAGCAGTGACATTGCCACCAAGCTAGTCTCGTTATTGTTATGTGCAATAGTTCTTTTATATTCATATTGTATATGCAAATTGAAGTTGTGTGTAGCTGTGGATGTAAATAGTAGCTATAAATTAATATCCAATTTACCATATAAACTAAAATTATAATTTTGTAACCATATTTACATTTCATTAATAAGTGCAAAAAAAACTTAATACTTTTAGGCCCCTTAGCACTATTCAGAGTTCTCTTCATTCTGTTAATGACCCGGTTAACCCCAAGGATGGGAAGAGTGTTTAAATCATTCCCTATTCTTGTGGATCTCCTTATATTGGTGAGATGGGTCAATCAATAAACCAAAGGATTTTTAAACATGCCGCGGACATCATGCGTGTAAGGTCTCACTCCTCTGCTTTGGCAGAGCATGCAGAAAAAGCCAATCATCACATCTGCATTGAAGAGGCTAGGGTCATTGCCAGGATTGACCATTTTCATCATTGCAAATTTAGGGAGACCTTCGAAATTGAAAAGAAACTTGTTAATTTAAATAGAGATATGGTTGGAGTATCAACAGATGCTCGATTCTTTCATTTATTTATTTCATTTATTTGTTTTTTGTTTTTTTAACAATTTTGTAATTTATAATATTTCCATTTTATTGCTAATTATTTTAATATTTGTTATTCCTCTAACTTCTTGATTAACAAAATTTTTATTACTTTTTAATATTGTCTATACTTTTATAATATTATAATTTGTTAATCCACCTAATTATTTAGTTTATGACTCTCTAAAATTAGTTTTATATTATTAATATTTGGGGATATGAATAGGATTAAACCAATTAATATTAATATTTTTTAGAATATTATATATAATAATATTCATTAATATGTTATAAGGGGTTATTAAAAAGTTTTAATAAAAATAATTATTTTATTAAGTCAACTTATTATAACTATTTGATTTATAATATTATTTTATCAAAATACTTTTTTAAATTCTTTAATTAGATTCCCTTATCATTTTTGGTCACAACCTATTACTAATTTCTGCCCTTAGTCAAATTAGTTGTTACTCACTAACGGTTGGGTAGGAGCTCTCTACATCTATTTATTACAATGCATTGATCTGGTTCCTCATCTTGTCCTGAAGATGAACCACACTAACTGGTTCGAAATGCATGAGAATGTCTCTTACGTGATTTTTACCGAAAGATACTGTTCTAATTATCATGGATCACAGAAGTCTAAATTAAAAAATATAACAAGTTTTTTAGCCATGTATATGCACCTTCACTTTACCATGGATATTACTCACCATACCGCACCATTGACCAATACTATACCACATGCGTGAAAAAACATCTATTATTTCGCAACCAAACTAATACTTACAATATCTTGAGGGGGCCTAATAGTTAAGAGCATGTGTTTCCTCTTAAGAGGTCACAGGTTCAAAACTAGAGGGGCCTTCATAGACTTAGCAAAGGAGGTGGGTTCCTTGTCCCACAAACAAGGGGTCACATACTCCTTGTCCCACAAACAAGGGGCCACATACACCAAGAGGAGGTGGGTTCCTTGTCCCACAAACAAGGGGTCACATACTCCTTGTCCCAGAAACAAGGGGCCACATACACCAATTTGGTGTCTGGCTTGGCTTGGCTTGACTTGGCTATGACCTGGATATTATTATAACAATATTTTTAACCATGGATACTCATCTCTCAAGGTGCAAACCTCTTAACCATGGATACTCATCTCTCAAGGTGCAATGGCTTGGCTTGGCTATGACCTGGATATTATTATAACAAGATTTTTAACCATGGATACTCATCTCTCAAGGTGCAAACCTCTAGTGCAAAACTTGAAGAAAAGTTGGCTTGGCTTGGCTTGGCTTGGCTATGACCTGGATATTATTATAACAAGATTTTTAACCATGGATACTCATCTCTCAAGGTGCAAACCTCTTAACCATGGATACTCATCTCTCAAGGTGCAAACCTCTAGTGCAAAACTTTAAGAAAAGTTTGTCCCTGAGAGAGTTGATATTATTATAACAAGATTTTTAACCATGGATACTCATCTCTCAAGGTGCAAACCTCTAGTGCAAAACTTGAAGAAAGGTTTGCCCTCGAGAGAGTTGATCTGGACATGGATCTAGGCTGGTTTAATTAATAATTTTACTTTTTTGGTTTAATTTTTATTTTTATATTTAATTTCACTGAATCAAAATGTTTGTTTTAAGATATATAGATATATATATATATATATATATATATATATATATATATATAATATATATATATATATATATAATATATATAATATATATATTTATGTTTATGTAATTTAAACGCATAAAAGTTTTTAGATAACATTATATAAGTGGACATTACAAGAACTCTTCCATACTAGGATGGAGAGTATCTCTTGACCAAAAATGTAATGAATTAAATTAAAAAAAATATTTATAAAATATTTGATTGTTAAATGAGAATGGATTTTGGCCATGTGGTATTGATGAGCCATGGTATGGTATGGTACGTAATATCCATCGTAAATTGGGGTGATTATCCCTGGTTAAAAGTCTTGTTAATTGTAAGTATTATTCTGATTATAAAATTAAGGATGGTTTTTGGGCATGTGGTAATGAGCCATCGTATTGGCCCATGGTATGGTATTCATGGTAAAGTGGCGATGAATATCCATGGTTAAAAATGGTGTTATATTGTAAGTATTAGTTTTTTTGTGTGCATATTAATGAAATTTAAATATGGTTACAAAATTATTTTTTTAATTTATATGGTGAAATGGATTTTAATTTATAGCTACTATTTCTATCTTATATATTTTCACGTGATAGAGGCGTAGATATATCTCACAATAAATTATAATATTGTTTCTTTTAAATTTAATAAAAAATTATACAATTAAATTCAAATAAATTATTTATAAAATATTTTGAGTGTGAAATGAGAGATGGATTTGGGCATGTTGTGTTGATGAGCCATGGTATTGACCCATGGTATTGTAACAAAGGAGATTTACAAGTTAATAATATATATGGCAAAGTGGACCTCAATATCCATGTTAAACATATTGTTATATATTACCCCTATAGTGGGCTGTAAAGTGCCTCTAGGCGCAAGTATATTTTATTTATTATTATTATTATCCAATTTTTATGTCACTGCCAAGTCAAACACAAAATTGGTGTATGAGATCCCTTTGTTTGTGGGACAATGGACCTACCTCCATGCAGGTATTTGACTACTAAGTCTACAAAAATATACATACTCTACCCCTCTACTTTTTGAATATTAACCTCTTAAGAAGAAACTACGTGCTCTTAACCATTATGCCCACTAAAATTGTATATGAAAAAAATGAAAAAATACCACTTAAAAAATATACAAAATGTTTAAACTAACTTATAAATAATATAAACTTAAAATCATAAAGTTAATTTAGTGATGATGAATACAGTTGAATTTCAATTCAATGTCATTCTTCAAATTTAATATTTATAAACATGTCGTTAAATGTTCTATTTATTTGAAAGCTGATGATAAATATGCTGAAGTGTTGACCCTATTTTATGGCGAAACCCACCTTATGAAATGCAAAGATAATGAATGAATTTAATAACTTTCTTGAAAAGTGAAAGTTTCCTCTTAATAATGAAGAAAGGATGGATAAGCAAATAAAAGGTGGGAAAAATTCCCCACCTTTTTAATGAAATTAAATTTTTTTTCGGTAATTATCAATTTGGAAAATGAACAAAACATAATTAACAAAACATATCTAAATAGTGTATTGAAAGAGGTTTTAATTTTGGGTGGAAAATAATGGAAATTTTGATATGATTTTGAAATAATTTGGTGAAAATTTTTAATTTTTTTTTGTTAATGTTATTAAGTTTTAAAAATTTGGATGCCTTAAAATTTTTTTGAATATTAAATCCATTTCCACTATAAAAAACAAAATAAACACTCTTATTATTAAAAAAATTGAAATATCATTGAATTCTAAAAAATTTACACCTTAGTAAACAACATCTATCCAAATTGGGGGAAAACATAAAAAAAAAAAATTGAAATATCATTGAATTCTAAACAATTTACACCTCAGTAAACAACATCTATCCAAATTGGGGGAAAACATGTGACTTCATGGTTCTTGCTTTGGAGAAGAGAGAGTGGATGACCTCTATCACTGCACGTGCCTTGACATTTAAGGGCACTTAGGGGTAGTCAAGAGCAATAAGAGGTCGTTGAGAAATTATCTTTGAAATGCGATGTGTGGTGGTAGTTGGTGAGACCATTGGACTTGACTTTGTGTTGAAAGGCTTGGAGGCGTTGGGAACGTGATAGGATGGAAGGTTGAAGGAGACGAACTTTGGGTTTAACAAAGGTATACAAACCCCTGGGGGACCCAATTCAAGTATAATATCAAAATATACATCAACCCTAATTGAATATACACTGAAGCTTGGAGAGTTCACATAGCCATATTTTATAATTAAGAAAAAAAAATGTGTTAGTTGTACACACCAGTTCAATATGATTAAACTATGGAATAAAAAGGAGAAATGTGGATATCCTAATATATTAAATATTTCCTTAAAGAGGCTCCACAATATAGAATTTTATGTTGCCAACAACATTAATTTACTTTTTAAGGTGGGTGTGATGGATTAGATTGATTGAGATAATCTAATATACAAATGGAAATGGATAAGTCTGCCTGACAGATTTTGGGGAGGGGGTCCATTTTTGGAAGTACGACAATGGTTTATGTCAAGATGGGGTTTTAAGTATATTGATTAACAAATATTTAGAGAGATGTGGCGAAGGTTAAAGAGAAGGTAATATTTGCATGTTGGCCCGAGGAGGAAAGACGTTAATGATGGCAAAATCTTATAGAGTGGGGAATGAATGTACAAATGCTAATAGCTAGATAATCTTGTATTGTTAAATGTGAGTTTTTTTAAATTGTGACATGTGAAATATAACCTAGATGAACAAGATTTGAAGTTGGTGGGTGACAACGTAGTAGAAAAAAATTCTTATCATTTTAAAATAGTTGTAGTTAATATTTATTTTAAATTATAAAATAATAATATATATTATATATATATCTATATATATATATATTAATTTTGATTATGATTATTTATTATTTGAAATGTGTTTTTTGAATGTATAAATAGACTTAATGTATTGAAAAAAATTGGAGCATTAGGATTGTGTAGATTAAACAAGTTAAATTTATGATTTTAACGATGTGTGATTTTAGACAAAGTTAACTAATAAAAATTTAGAATATTTTATAATTCCAAGAGTTTTTACCCAATTTAAGTTAATATGCTAAACATGAAGATAATTCTTGCTAATTCCTACGATGCACGCTCCATTGACCAGGCTTTGCAATCCCTTCTCCCTCCCCCTCCATAGCCGACCCTTTTGCCCCCACTCCCCCGCTGATCTCTGGTGCTTGTAATCATGTAACTCGTTGGGGGAGGAGCCTCTAGCTCCTTCGTTCCCCACCGCTGGGTAGCGACTTCCATTCACTTTGATTCGACACCTAACCATGTAGCCCTATAATCAAAAACAACCCGCAAAATGAAAAAATATTTGACTCTAGAATGCAGGACTCTCAAAAGCACTAAATTCCACCTATGTCGAAACCTGAACAAAGAAGCACCAACACCTACAAAGCAAAATCAGAGAAGATACCTTGCCTGCACTTTCCTCCTACACGGTTAAACAATAACATCCAGTACATGCAAGATCATGCCATGATCTGCAATTTCAATGGAGTTTGGTTGACTGAAGAGACACTCATGCACTGGATTGCCTAGAGGTGGAAACCCAAAGCACACTATGATGTCAAGCTAGGATCTAGGGGTTTCTTCACAGTGGTCTTCACTCACCAAGATGGCCTCAAGGTAGTTTTAGAAGGCAGACCCTACTTCCTGAACTCTGCATGCCTCTATATGAGGCAATGGATTCCACGCTTTGTACCAGAAAATGGAGACTTCTCATGGTTGCCAGTCTCGATGCGACTCTATTCTCTCCCCTATGAATACTGGGACCAAGATACCCTAAGGGACATTCACAATAGCCTGGGAAAATTTGTTTACCACTCTGAGAAAACTCGCCAAGGCTTCTATGTAGCCTATGCCAGGATGTGCATCTAGATGGACATTTCGGGACCTCTTCCAGAAGTCATAGCCTTAGACTCTGAAGACAAATACTGGTTCTAAATGATGGAATATGGACACATTCCCTTCATATGCAAGAAATGCCATCGACATGGCCATATATTCAGTGACTGCACGCTCAATGACCCCAAACCATCAGCCTCCAACGCTAGCCAGCCAAATGAGGAGGGCTTCATCAAGATCCCCCCTAAAAGGAGGCACATGAAGAAGAAGGGTCAATCCCCATAAACCAAGTGCCCTAAATCAAGCAACAACTTAAAAGTTCTGGAAGCTCTCCCAGAGGACACCCCCAACATCAACGAAGAGCCTTCCGAGGTAGATCCAAGATCATCCCAAGACCGAGACACACCTTCAGACAAAGGGAAAAACCAAGTGTTAGGGTCCTATAATAGGAACCAGTGGTGTTGGCCTCTTACTAGTCATTTTGGTCAGTTTAGCCTATGAGTCACTAGGTGTCATAGCCTAAATATTTACTTGTCAAAGGAACCATCTTTTCCTTGAAGTCCTCTAGTCAACACAAGTCAAAAAATTTGGGAGATTTTTTGCATATAAAGTCTAGTGCTGATCATGTTGTACGTGTTTTCATGATAAATCTCTCAGAAGCATCTTTCCACTGGTATGATAAAACACACCTTTTGATCCACTTAGGGGATAAATGCAGTGTATCTGGTCCTTAGGCCAAAATGGTATTTAAAGGCTAAGTATACAATGTAACAAGGGATAATAAGTATCAACAAAACAATAAAGCATGTATTTCTTCGATAAGACAATATGAATTGCTAACAAATGGATGGGTCGGAAACTGTTGAAACGCAAGAAAAAGGGGGTTGGTAGTTTGAAAAGGTAGCTCACAACTTGTGTGAAAATGACTATAGCCACTCCAAATTCAAAGAAAAAGGATTAGCATAAATGAACCAATTTCCAGATTTCTTGCATTTGTTCCAGTGATTGTTTTTATTTTTAGTGTATTGTTTAGATTTTTTCCTGAAATTGTTAGATATTATTTTATAATCGATTCCTTTTTTGAATTCGAAGTTAGTTCAATGGGTAGTCTATAAATACTTTGTAATAAGACTTAGAAATGGTTGGAATGTGTTGGATTATGTATGAAGAAAAGGGCTCTGTGTTGATGTAAGTCATGGATTGGACTCAAAGTGATCAATTTGCAGATATACAGAGATTTTTGTTCCAGGATTCCGGTGTCAGACAATTGTTGATGTTATTTATTATGTTAAAATGTTTCTCTCTTCAGTTTCCATATGTTTTTCCTTCTTTATTGTTGCAACAAGATTAAGAGCTAAATTTTCTCAAGTGTACTATGCTCTGGCTTGTTACTAATATCCATGTTTTCTTTTTGATGTTACATATAGAATTCATCCAAGTATGCTCTATATTTAATTGAACTTAAATCACATTCATCCTATTCACCCCACATATACTCTATAAGATCCAAATGTTTTCCTATCCTACCTTGTTATAGCTACCCTGTCATTTTGTGATTAATTGCCCAAAGGTTCATGGCTCCATGCCCAATGGACTTTTCCAACATCTTTCAACCAAACCTTTGAAAAAAACAATCTTAAACTCAAATAGCTAGCCTAAAATATGAAACAGAAATCTAAATCATATAGAGAGATCCCTCTCTCAAGTTGGAAGGGCTAGATATCAACTTTAAAAGTGGTTATGTGGTCACCTTTGTAGTTTTATACCTCTGCTTAGGAAAATTACGGAGTGATAACACCAGGCAACTCCAGAAACCCTAATGGAGTAGGAATTCCTAGGCTAGGAGGAGGATGCCCCCATGGCAGAAGATGCAGATCTCACAGACCTCGAAGGGTTGGACCTCATTACCATGGAAGACGCTTGTTGCAACAATTCCACCAATACAATACCTTGAAAGCAGATTTCCCCCCTCGCTGCAACTCTCCAGAAACTGAAGGCCAAAATGTAGCTAGGAGTTCAGGTAATAAGAAACAAAGAAGGGAAGAAAAGCAAAAAGGAATTCAAAAAGAAAGGCAGAAAATTGACTCTTCAAAGACTGGACATGCTTGGGCGGAAGTTAGTTGGCTAGTATAAGCATATTTCAAAGATCTACTCCTCCCAACCATCCCTATCTCCATGAATATTATATGCTAGAACATAAGGGGAATGAAGAACCCCTCAAAGCACAAAATTTTTCATAGGAGGATCTAATAGGACCAACCTACAATCTTGCTCATCCAAGAAACTAAATGCTCGAGTCAAGAATTTTCTGCAATAATTGCCAAGTTATGGAGAGCTGCCAAATGCATCACAATGGATGTGGATGGCACTTTTGGAGGGTTAGGAATTGCTTGGAATCTGTCCATAATAGGTATGGAACCTCTCTCCCTTAACCCACTTGTCATTACTTCCTCCTTCCATCTGCTTGGAATAGAAATACGTGGCTACATATTCAATGTTTATGGACCCCAAATCCCACCCAAAAAGATAACCTTTCTTGAGAACCTCTCTTCTCTTAGACCCCTTCTAGATACCTCCAAATGGATACTCAGGGATGACTTCAATATCATATCCTCCCTCTAGGAGAAGAAGGGGGGACAATGCCAGCTAGATGGTGAATTTGAAATGCTAAACTCCTTCATTAAGGACTCCATCCTTGTTGACATCAAAACCTCCAATGGTTTATACACCTGTAACAACAAGAGAGGTCGAGCTACTCAAATTTCCTCTTAGATGGTGTTGGGTGCAATATTTAAGGATATTTTAGGCATCCTTTCCTCTATTTTTGGCCATTTTCCCTCTTTTGAACCTACAATCTCCCTAGTACAATGTCACTACCTCTGATAAAGAAGCAATATTTTCTTTGACATATTATTATGCTATTTTCTGCTAAATATTGAATGAAGCGATGCTTTCTTTGGGATGACTAACTAGGGTATCTATGGAAGATTTCTTCATAATTTTTTTCTTTCAGGTATTACCATAGCTACTGATAACCATGGATGAATGGTTGTTGATTCCTTGTTGTAACACGGTTCAAGTTGTTGTTACACGTCAGGTTTGTCATTTTCTGTTGTACATTGTTTGAGTTGTTGTTACACTGCGAATTGTCAAAATTGTAGCCGTTATTTTCAAAGGCAACTATCAAGGGTCATGTAAAGTAATTCCATGCGAACAGTAAAGAATATTTGAGCAGTTATAATTATGTCTAAACAAGAGTAGTGTAACCACAACAAATCTTTATTGAAACAACTTGTAACAGTTTATATCTTTTTGTTATCTCTGTTAGTTTAATCAACATGATAATCGTAGATTCTCATGACTGATTCATTTTCCTAATTTTGGGACTCTGAAAAGGCTTTATAAAAAGAGCTTAGTCCCATGTGAAAGGGGAGGAAAGAGAACAGAGACAATACTGACATTTTGATCTTGTACTCTTCAGTTATTTTGAATATAAGCATATCTGGTAATGTTATTACAATTTATGTATTGAATTTTTAACTAAGTTTTCTTTTTCTTCTTGCACCCTGCTATGGAAGAAGGGTCCTCCTCTTTAGTAGGGATCATAGCATTGTTAGGATATTTATCTCTTTTACGCGTTAAAGTGTGGATTTCTTATTATCGTTGTACATGTTCATTTTGGATAGATACACTTCTGCTTCTAGCTTTATTATGTGTTGTTAAATAGATTAATCGATTCCATGTTATTAAATCCATGTTATATCTTTAGCTAATAGTGCATGGCACACTTATATTTATTCTTAATTTTATGAAGAGTGGATTCTTTCCTTGTCGAGTGTGTTTCCTTTCTGCAGTGTGCTTTTTAATTCTGGCAAGTTTGTATTTCCATTACGTAAGAGTATTTTAATTTCTGCAAGCGTGTTCAACGACATCGTTTATTCTCTGTTTTAATTGGTTGTTACATGTATCATCACATATAGTGCATATACCTTTGAAATAAAAAGATTTACCCTGGTTGATAATTGATGATTGTGGAAACGATAAAACCGACCAAACATTTTGACATCGTTGTTGGGGAAGGTTGTTAATTGATATAGTAAGCCATCATTTTCTTTTGAATTTCCTTTTGATAGAGTGTTTCTAATTTTACAAGCGTTGGGTGGTAAGATGAGAGGTAAGAACCTACACATCGCTCTAATATACATGAGTGGGCTCACCACTGTAATAATTAGAACTCTTAGGGTGTTTAAATTTTTTAATTTTCTTTTGATAGTTTGTCTTAAATTTTACAGGCGTTGGGTAGTAAGATGAGAGGTAAGAACTTGTGCATTGCTATAATATACCTGAGCGGGCTCACCATTGTAATAATTAAGACACTTACGGTGTGAAAATAATTACACATAGGGTCCATGTGTACAATGTACGAGTGAAGAAAAAGAAATGCGTAGAAACTCTAATAAATCTACAGGCAAAAGGGGTCATCAAAAGAACAAGAGCAATATTGATGAAGGGAGAAAAATATTTATCCAAGAATTGATCTCAAAAGCAAAGAGAGAGCAGTCAACACCACATAGGGACATATGAAAAACAGGCCCATAAAAGTTTGCTACTTCTACATAAAAAACAAGAGTATTTGGTTCCTCTGTTTTAGGACCCCATTTTCCTCAAACTAGCTTGCAAACTCCTGAATTTGTAAGCATAAATCAGAAACAACAAGGGGAAACTAGTGGTTAGGATTTTGGATTAGTAGTACAAGGGGAAACTAGTGGGAGGCATCAAGAACTAGAATTGAAGAACATTCTTATACTTTTCAATACCCAAGCTCAGGAAATGCAGTAAAACAACCAATCCAAGAACAATTCGAGCCATTATCACAAGAGTATTTATCTACAGAAAATTTTCACGAACAGTCTTTAGAAGGATACTCACCAAAAAAATAATCAAGAGAATTTCCAATGGGGGATAACAACAACAATAATGGGACAGATGCCACTATTACCACTTTTGAATTTCCAATAAGTGATATCAGGGGAGAAGTCCCCATGAAAACTATCCCTCTATCAACCCTTCTATCTTTTCAGGGATTGACTGTAGAAGATCTTGATACTCTTTTTTTGAGTTTGATGTTTTGTGCAGGAGTTATGATTACACTTCATATGCTTATAAGCTAAAACTACTTCCCGCTGATGAGCCCCAAAAATGGGTAACTTAGTGGGATCATTTTGCCTATTTTTCTCCATTAATCCACCATTCTTCATAGTTTATGCATGCTTTTGAGTATATTTATGTTAATTGAATGAATGAGGATAGTCACTTGCCCATGAAGTCTAATACGTGCTTATTGCAGATTTTTGGACATCTTTTGGACCAAGGTCAAGCATTTATGAGCCAGTTGACAACCAAGGACGAGGGGACAAGGATGAGGATTTGTAGGAAGGAGGTATCATACAATAAATGACCCTTCCTTGAGTTCTCTACCATCAGCTCGGAGTTCAAAAGCCCATCGAAGATGATCCCCAAAGGCAGCCGAGCAACTTTTGTAAAAGTGGTTGATTACTTGCAGTTTTGAGCAGCCAAGCCCCTTGAGTTAAGGAGGGTTGTTGGAGGTCCTCATAGTGCATAAATAGGAAGGCTTCCAACCTTCATGGGTTACTTTTTGAACATTTGTATTTCGCACTTTAGTGTTGCTCTGTTTCTCAGCCCATTTTGGAGCTTCTGCTGTAAAACATTTTTGTGACATGGTTACTTTTTGAGTAATGGAAATCAGTTTCAGTTTGCATAAGCTCTGAGCACCTTCTTAGGAGCTTGTAGCTCTTGGGGTTGGGCCCAAACCAAGTGCAAAATCCTCCTCTGTGTAATGTTATATGTTTTTGCTGCCTTCAAATAATTTTTGCTAGTAGATTAGAATCTTGCTTGGTTACCTAAGTCATTTTCGATGATTGAAAAAGCTTTTCATGTTTCAGAGTGATTTGATAGGTTGGTAACATAAGAGATCTTCAAAAAATAAATGCCATCAAGAAACCCTGGATCTCACCTCTCCCTCCTTGGGACTATGAGGTGAGACCAAGGTGTCCTTGCTGCCAAAAAAACACTGTTCTTGCTTCTTCATGCAATTGCTAGTGTTAGATTCTCAGTTGCAAGAGTTGATACCAGATGTGATTACATTCTTAGATCCATTCTTGCTTAGTTTTCATAGTTATTTTATATGATTCTCTACCAATAAATTCCTGTTCATCATGGTCGCTGGTTTCTAGGTCGAATTAGGTCAAAATAGCTAGATATTTGGTTTGCATGGTCTTTGTTGGGTCAGTTTTGGGAAATAGCGTGCAGAACCCCTGTGATACCTCCTTGCCTACCCTTCCTCCATCAGCGCAGCCTTCTCCATCCCCTAACTCAGATTTTTTCTTCTCATTTGCCACATTTTCTCACTTTGCCCTAATTTCTTCATTCTTGTGCAACATTGCTCCCTCCATCCTTGACGAATTCAATCACCATAATCACTCCTCAGCCTCATTCACCAAGTACTAGACCCCTTCACATCCTCATCCAACCTCCATTTCCACATTTTCACCTTTCTTCCACCATCAACCCTCCAAAATCCTCTTTCGGAACATCCTATAGAACATGCTGTAGAACCCCTGTAGACTTCCTGTAGAAGCTCACGAGAGTGGTTTTTCGAGATCCGGTCACTGTGAAACTCTCTGTAAGGGTGCTAGGGACTCCTTAGGCCCTCTTCTCACCTTCCTAACCTCCTGCAAGTGCCCTCACCATTTCCTTTCATCAATCAACCTCTGCACAGTCAAAAACAGTTAAAACACATGCATGATAATTCTACAAGATTACTAAAAAATACAAAAAGATGTTCCTTTTTCAGATTTCACTTCAAAAGTAGCTTAGAAACATGCAATTTACCTTCCCAAGAATCAATGGAATCCATTTCTATAGCTTTCATCCTTTTTCTTGCACCAAGTATGGTTAGTCAGTAAAACTAGGGTTTGCTAGGGTTTGCATTTCCGTTCAGCTTTCCGCTTCTTTCTGCAAGTAGATTAGCCTCCTTTGAGTTAGCTTTCATCCATCACAGTTAAAAGCTTCTTCTAAGAGCTCATAGAAGTTGGCTTAAGCTCCTAGCGGACTTGTGCCAGCTGATCCAGTGACAGCCTGCGGCATAAGCTAGTACTTGTGCATATAGCACCGTCGCTTCCAAGTTTGTTACAAGCTACCGGGTTGATAAAAGTAAAGAAGGGAGTCCCAAGAGTTGCAGCATTATTGCTGCAATACTAGAGCCCACCATATTTTTGGTGCCGTTGCCGGGGAAGCATCAGAGTATTTGTTATTGCTGCTTTTTTTCTATTTTCTACTACAACCTTCTGCTAAGTAGTTTATTTCAGTAAGAGAAAAGTAGTTGTTGTTGGAAATAATACTAAGAAGGGGGGGTGAATCAATATAATTAGATCAATATAAATTTTTTATTTACATATAAGATTCATATATGCTACTTCAGTTAAGACAAACCACGTGTATATGCAACTGTGTGTGTAATGCAACAAGCGTATATCCAGTAAACTTATGATTCAGTTAGTTGATCCTTAATGAGTGCACAGAACATTATTCATCGTATGAATATTAAACAGGAGAAGTAAAATAGAACAGATCATCACACACAAGAAGCACACATGAACACCATGATGTAAGGTGGAAACCCAATGTGGGTGAAAACCACCTGCTGCAAGTCGTCTCAATCTTCCTTTTAATAAGAAACTTCTTTTACAACGATTTTGTACTGGTGCAGTCTTATACCAGTACACAGGCTTCAACTTGTTGAAGGATACAACCTTCTCTCATTCTCCAGACTCTCCTGAAAGAGAGCTACAACCCCCTTAGCTCTTGTACTAGTACGTAGGCACTAGCCTACAATCTTCTCTCGTCCTCCAGGGACAACATTTCATACATTTTCAAACTGGATGTTGTGGAGCACTTGGAAGGTATGCTTTTGACAAGCAATTTAGTGGTTTTTCAATAATAATTCTAGCCTTTTCTGCATTATGAATTCAAAGAAGATAAAGGATTTTGATAAATGTGCAAAAAAAGACAAAGGAAGCTCAAGTGCTAATAATTGACGTTTTTCTATGCAGAAAGACGTGGAAACAAGGGATTGTCGATCAAAAGCGAGAAGCAAAGGGAAAATAACTGTTGTCCCTCAAGCAGGGAACCGGATGCGGACAAGATCAAGCAAAATTAGAGCCGAATAGCCCAGGGAAAGAATGCAGGATACCAAGTCGGAGAATGCAAGAAAGAAAGGAGAAGAATGGAACGATTAGCGAATCCCTCAGGATCTTTGATCCTGAGGGATCGCTGCTTTAACTTATCTTTGAATATCTAGATACCTCCGTCATTTCTGTTATATAAAGGCACCACGCCATTGAGCGGGAGAGATGACTGTTTTTATGATTCTAAGTTTCAGAACAAACTATGATCATTGAGTCTCGCTGAGACCTGACTTTGTTATACTTTTTTTGATGCGATTAATATAGAAGACTTGGTGTTCATTTCATCTCTGCATCTGGAGTAACTTAAGGCAGTGTACCATTGGCAGCTAAGGGCCCGGATCCGAAGGACACTTGCTTTTGTATCATTATACGGTGATTTGTGTGTGGTTTGTTTATCTCTGTTATTTAAGTAATCTGATACATCTTTCATGTGATATGCTATGCTCTATTATAATTGATGTCTGAATGATTTCTTTATATCATGTCTCTGCACTGTACAATTGGATCTATTCGAATTGCATCTTTCGGCTATCTCTGTAACAGAATGTTGATATGAATGTTATTGTCATTAGATCCATGTGAAATGATATTTGTGAGACTTGAAAGCAATATTACTTTGTTCATAAACATAGTCATATCATTCATTATTCTCAGATCGCTATAGTAGTGTGGAACATGTACATATGGATGAGGATTGTTGTTCCATAATCCATCGAGGATTGCTATTCTATTTTATTACTGTTGTTCCATTTGATTACTGTTGTTCCATTTGATTACTGTTGTTCCATTTTATTACTACTGTTCTATTTGATTACTGCTGTTCCATTTCCAGTTCGATGTTCCATTTTACTTGCTACTGTTTCATTTACCAGCCTTTATTGTTTTGGCGTGAGAGAAGGCCTAAGGCTGTAGTGAGCCTCAGCAAGACGCTGCTTAGCTCCCAGACCTATAAGTCCATGCTCTAATTCCCTTTCTTTATCAGTTCCTAGAGGGATGGGTTATTGTTTCCATACCCTTGACTGATCAACTGTCTTGTGTGATTCTATCTTTTGGGTTAGTTTAGTTACAGCTTAGCATCTGTTTCCTTTCGAATCATTAGAATACTATACTACTGAGCATTACTCGGACAAATAGCCTCGGATTGAGCTACTCCTTGCAATAACAAAACGTTCCCGGATTGAATTATTAATGTGGGATAATTAGAGATGTGAGAGACCCTAGTTATAGCTCTACATTTTGGCGCCGTTGCCGGGGAGGGAGTAATAGCCATTTACCCTTTACAGAGTAGTGCGCAAATCTGCTAGGGGGGAGTTGGATCTTAAAAACGGAAGGTAAGAACCTGCGTACGGAG
>APFE031090787.1:2409-19239 GCA_000404065.3 Pinus taeda | reverse complement strand
TATTAATGTGGGATAATTAGTGGTGTGAGAGACCCTAGTTACAGCTCTACATTTTGGCGCCGTTGCCGGGGAGGAGTAATAGCCATTTGCCCTTTACAGAGTAGTGTTCAATCTGCTAGGGGGAGTTGGATTTTAAAAACGGAAGGTAAGAACCTGCGTACGGAGCATGTAAAAGCCCTGCTCCACCGTCCGCTCTCTTAGCAGAATTGTTGGTTGATAGGATTTAGTAGTTTTTAGAGTGCATGACTAAGCAGAAAAAGCTAGAAAAGAATATCAAACCCCCAGCCAAACCTGAAAAAGCCAAAGGACCGGTGACCCTTGGCCGAACAACCTTTATAGACGAAATCTACAAGAAAACTAAATCTCAGTGGTCAGTAGGCCGGAGAAAGATTAATTCTAAGCAGCCTGCTAGTTCCCTTCAGGCTACAACATCACCATCTGGAGCCTTTGCTGAGGTACATAGCCAGACTGATGAACAGGACTATCAAGAAATTGAAAATTATGTGTCAGAATGGCTGCAGGAAGGGAACTTAAGAAACCTTTGTGAAGGAGAAGGGGAAACAGGGGAAATAGAGGAACCAAGGTCTCCTTCTAGGATAATCCAGCTGTTAAACAACCCAGATAAGGGGAGCGCAGCCAGAGTTAATATTGAAGGCACCCCATTCCTTCAGATAGAAATCCCAGATAAGGGAAGTATCATTAAAACAGCCCCTGCCAAGGCCGTCCCTTCTCAACCTAGGAACACCCTCCTAGAAATTCCGGAAGGTTATTGGCACATATTCGATCCCATGGCGCAGAATCAGCCAAATACTCAAACTTCTACATTGCAATATCCTATAGTAGACTCTGCTGCAAATGCACCCATGAAAGCGATTCCTCTTCAACACATCCCAACGTTTCATGGGCTCACATCAAAAGACCCTGATGCATTCTTATTCAAATTTGATGTGTTATGTAGAGGGTACGATTACACCACTGACCCCCAGAAATTAAAGTTGTTCCCCTCCACTTTGAAGGGAGCAGCTCTGAGATGGTTTATGGGTTTAGGTGGTGGAGTCATAAACAATTGGGAGCAAATGAAAGAATCCTTTCTCAAGAAATATCAGGATAACTGTAGGTCAAGAGAACTGAAAGATGAAATTTTCCAAATGACGGCCAAACCAAATGAAACTCTAGAGGAATATGTAGAACGCTTCGAGTATAATTTACAGATATCCCCCGATGCATCATTACCTCTGCTTGATAATGTGTTGAAAACTGCATTAATTAAAGGTATGAAAGAACAGTGGATTGAAACATCGAATATCATGGGAAAAGGGGATATTTACCAAGAGAATTTTGCTGATATCATTAATTTATGCATCAGGAGTTCAAGAGGTAGCACAAGGATAAAACCAACAGAATACGACCGGTTTGTTAGAGATAACAAAATATCAACAGAAGGAGTAACACATGTAGAACTTGGGAGTTTATTAGAAAATTTTAAAACTGATATTCTAGGGACATTAACTACACAGCTTGATATTGTGCAGGCTAAGCAAAAGCAGATGGAGGTGGAACAGAATCTGGCAATTTTCTGCCCCCGATGCAGAAGAAAACATAGCCACAAGGAATGTCCACTAGATTCAGTTCAAACATGTGCTATCTGTACGAAAGATCATCTCACCGAAAGTTGCCCCCTCACTTCCTGGATTGAAGGCAGTATACAAGGAAGCAGAAGAAGAACCAGAGCCGACATATTTTGTTAACCAGCATCGCCAATGGCAACCTAGGAAATCTGGTATGTTTTTGGACCCAACTTCTTCTTTCCAGCCTCCGCAGTATAATGCTCAGCAATATGGTATGTGGCAAAACCAATCTACACCCCCATTTCCGAATTGGTCATCACAGTCGTTTCGTTCTCCAAGTCCATGGATGAATCAGACAGGCCAATTCGGCTGGCCAAATTTTTCTTACACTCCACCATATTGGCAGAATAACTCATATCCTCCACAATGGATTCCCCCTACTTCACAAGGTTCACCCTGGCAGACAAATTGGCCAAGATCGACATATCAGTCAACATGAACTATTCCACTCCCTCAACCAACTCTGCTAGCCTTACAACAAAACCCCCAGTCTAATCTGAGACCGCAAATCCCAGTCCAACCCAATCCCAATCCTAATAATAGACCAGTCCAATCCCTCCAAATCATAGAAACATCAGAAATCGGACTTGAGCTAAGGGAGTGCAATGATCTTCAGTTACGATCTGGATGTATAATAGAAACAGAGGGAGACAAAATAGTTCACATTGAAGATCAGTTACCAATAGAACAACCGCTACAACAAAAGGATGTAAATAAAGAGTAGACCCATCAACGAGCAAGTACATCCTCTCCTCCTTTCCCGGAATGATTAGTCATACTGCGACCAGTACAATATCTAGACTTTGACATTCTGGGAGAGTTACAAAATCTGTACATAAAAATTCCATTCCTCCAAGCCATTCAAGACATTCCTATATACGCAAAAACTATAAAAGAGCTGTGCATAAAAAATCAAGGAGGAATACAACCACTAACCCTAGAGTCCAAGTAGTTGGTACTTTATTCGACTTGTTATCAGGAAAAGAGACACCTATCAAATACGAAGATCCTGGAAACCCAATTGTAACTGTCCAAATCTATGGTCAAACCCTGACTAACGCTTTAGTCGACCTGGGAGCTGCAATCAATATTTTGACAACCTCCACCTACCAAAAGCTTGGCATCACATCAGTAGAACCTACTTCTACTTTGCTAGAATTGGCAGATCGATCTGTAGTTCGACCAAAAGGAACTTTATACGATGTCATGGTTTCTGTAGACTCCTGGGAATATCCAACTGACTTCCTGATAATTAATCCAAAAACCCGACTAGATGGACATCCGCTAATACTAGGAAGACCTTGGCTTGCTATTGCCGATGCCTACATTGGTTGCCGGTAGGGAAACATGACCATAACTAAAGGACAAGACATTAAAAATCTAGTTCTATATCCTCCAGCACAGCCAAGCCTGCCAATGATCAAAGCTAATTAGTATCCTGTGTCATATCTTACTAACAATATCAGATCTCCATTGACCGTACAGAAGGCTTTAGATTTTAAAGATCAAATAGAAGATGACGCCATCAACAACTTCATTAGTCAAACTGAATCTAGAACGCACATGCAGTGTTTTATGATAGAAGCAGCGTTTGATAGCGAGCTAGAAGAAGACCCTTTAAAAGATCCACATTACCAAACAATACCAGTGACTATTGTTGCCAATAGCAAAGTAGTGGAAATTGAACCTGGTAAGACTCTAAATATTAACGCCAACCTTACACCAGATCAAGAAACAAAGCTTGTTAATCTGTTACGAAAATATAAGGGAGCATTTGCATGGGATTACCCTGACATGAAGGGGATTTATCCTCAATTATGCACCCACCACATCTATATAGAAAAGGATGCAAGACCTGTTCGTCAGCCACAAATAAGACTCAACCCCCATCTAAAAGATATAGTAAAAGCCGAACTTCAGAAACTTTTAGATGTTAATTTTATCTACCCTATCTCTGACAGTAAATGGGTCTCTCCCCTAGTGGTGGTACCCAAGAAAAATGGAAAATGGAGGATTTGCGTGGATTACAGGGAGTTAAATAAGGCCACACAGAAGGATCACTTTCCTCTCCCATTTATAGATCAAGTATTGGACACTTTGGCAGGAAAGAAATTTTTTTCTTTTCTGGACGGCTTCAGCAGATATAACCAAATCCAAATTGCCCCTGAAGACCAAGATAAAACCACCTTTACTTGCCCTTAGGGAACGTTTGCCTATCGAGTACTACCCTTCGGCCTATGTAATGCCCCTGCTACATTCCAAAGGGCTATCCTCAGTATCTTTGCAGATCTAATAAATGATGGACTTGAGGTGTACATGGACGACTTTACACCATATGGAGATGATTTTGACCCAGCTCTAGATACCCTGGAAAAAGTTCTACAGCGTTGTATCGCTACCAGACTTTGCCTGAGCCACGAAAAATGTTACATGATGATGACAGAAGGGCTCATTCTAGGGCACTATATTTCAGCAGCTGGCATCCAGGTAGACCCTGCCAAAATTCAGATTCTTTTGCTCATCCCTACCCCCACTACTCAAACAGAGGTACGCAGTTTTCTTGGATTTTCTGGATATTACAGACGATTTATAGAACATTATTCACATGTTGCTGCACCTCTATATGCTCTAACTGGTAACGTTGATTTCTTGTGGACAAAGAAATGTGACCAGGCTTTTAAGGAATTGAAGAAGCTTGTATCAACAGCCCCAGTCCTCCGAGGACCAAACTGGAATTTGCCATTCCAAATCTCATATGATGCCTCAGATACAGCAATTGGTGCAGTCCTGGGACAAGAAGAGGATAAGAAACCATATGCTATCTACTATATCAACAAAAACTTATCCTCTGCCGAACTTAATTATACTGTCACTGAAAAGGAGTTCCTGGCCGTAATACATGTTGTTAACAAATTTAGGCATTATATCACAGGCTACCTCATTGTGTTATATACTGATCATTCTGCTATCAAATATTTGGCAAATAAACCTGTTACGAATGCTAGAATAACCAGATGGTTGATCTTATTGCAGGAGTTCGATATCACAATCAAGGACCGACCTGGCAAGGAGAACCCTGTAGCCGATTTTCTCTCACAAATACTGAAGTCAATTGAAGCAACAGCGGTAGAAGATCAATTTCCTGATGAACACCTGTTTGTTGTTGCTGTTCGAACACCCTGGTATGCTAATGTCGCTAATTACCTTGCGGTAGGTAAGCTACCAAAACACTTAACCCCTCAAGAACGTAAGCATATTGTTCAGAAGAGCACTCGATTTTCGTGGATTGGAGGACATTTGTTCCATACAGGGGCAGATATGCAAATCAGGAGGTGTATTTGAGAAGACGAGATTTTCGACATTTTAAAATCTTGCCATGACGGACCATGCGGGGGACACTTTGCTGAAAAGAGAACAACACATAAAGTATTGTAGACGGGATACTATTGGCCTACAATTTTCAAAGATGCGAAAAAATTTGCACAAGCCTGTGACAGCTGCCAGCGAGCAGGAAGACCTGGTCAAGCCGATGAAATGCCTCTGAGACCCCAATTGGTCATTGAGCCATTTGAACGGTGGGATCTCGACTTCATCGGGCCCATTAATCCACCATCAAATCAGAGGGCATACATTCTGGTGACGACAGACTATGTTACTAAATGGGTCGAGGCGGAATCATTGCCTAAGGCTACAGAAGACTCTATAATACAATTCTTGTTCCATTTGTTTGTACGTTATGGACTTCTGCGAGAATTATTCACAGATGGTGGACCACAATTTGTTGGGAATAAGTTAGCTGCAACACTTAACAATTATCATGTCCAACATAAGATCACTACCCCATACCATCCGCAGGCAAATGGACAAGTAGAAAGTAGTAATAAGGTAATAGAATCAATCTTAACAAAAACCATTGCATTGCATAGGCGTGACTGGGCCGCTTGACTACCTAAGGCACTGTGGGCCTATAGAACCACATGGAGAAGTACTACAGGCTATTCACCTTATAAATTAGTGTTTGGAAAACAACCAATCTCCCCCATAGAATTCGAAATCCAAACGCTACGAACTGCACAGGAAGTCGGCCTAGATTTGAGTGAGGTGCAAATCAATCGATTACAACATATTAATGAATTGGACGAAATTAGGCTCTCTGCATTACAAAAAACAACATTAATTCAACAGCAGCGAGCTAAATGGCATAATGCACTTATCAAGAATAAAGTCTTTCATGAAGGAGACTAGGCTCTGTTATACGACTCTCGGTTTCAGGACTTCCCGGGGAAACTCCAGACTCGATGGTTAGGACCATACGAAATCCAGAAGGTACATGACAATGGGACCCTTACCCTGATCACAATTGATGGTTCTGGATATGCATTCAAAGTAAATGGCCACCGAGTTTGTCTCTATCGAAAGCCACTCACTCGGGAATCATTCTGTCAGCCGTTACGATAAGATACTGATTTGGAAATTTTAGGAGGGGAAGCGAAATCTTCCTCACCTATAACTTAAGCAATTCATTTTTTTCATAACTTGTACATAACATCCTGTATATATGCTCTTTTGATCTTCTATTTGTGTGCCAAGTATTTTTTCTGTTCTACTCATGTGTTTTTGCTGTTCCTTTTCAAAAGGAACAACACTCGTGTGTTTTTGCTGTTCCTTTTCAAAAGGAACAACATTCGTGTGTTTTTGCTGTTCCTTTTCAAAAGGAACAGCATTCATGTGTTTTTGCTGTTCCTTTTCAAAAGGAACAACATTCGTGTGTTTTTGTTGTTCCTTTTCAAAAGGAACAACATTCGTGTGTTTTTGCTGTTCCTTTTCAAAAGGAAGAGCATTCGTGTGTTCTTGCTGTTCCTTTGCGAAAAGGAACATCACTGGTGTGTTTTTGTTGTTCCTTTTCAAAAGGAACAACATTTGTGTGTTTTTGCTATTCCTTTGCGAAAAGGAACAACATTTGTGAGATTTTGATGTTCCTTTTCAAAAGGAACAACACTTGCGTGATTTTGCTGTTCCTTTGCAAAAAGGAACAACACTTGTGCGATTTTGCTGTTCCTTTGCAAAAAGGAACAACACTTGTGTAATTTTGTTGTTCCTTTGCAAAAAGGAACAACACTTGTGTGTTTTTGTTGTTCCTTTGCGAAAAGGAACAACATTTGAATGATTTATTGTTCCTTTGCAAAAAGGAACAACATTTGAGTGTGTTGATGTTCTTTTGCGAAAAGGAACAACACTTGTGTGTTTTTGCTGTTCCTTTGCAAAAAGGAACAACATTTGAATGTCTTTGTTGCTCCTTTCTTAGAAGAAACAACATTTGTGATTTTTCGTTGCTCCTCTCAAAGAAATGGTATCTTACGAATGGATTCTTCTCTCAAAGAATGCCATCGGCATGTTTTTGCCCTTATTGGGATGCTTTGCAACCATGGTCTCCTCAATCTTTTAGATACAACAATGAATTTATGCAATGAACATAAACCATGATACACCGAAATCAGTACATCATAAATCGCTATTACTATGAAGCCAGTAGGCATAAGAGGACAAGAGGACGGACATGAATTTTTCATCTTCGCTGTCACTGTCTTATTAGCGAACCCTGGTTGGTGATTTTTATCATGACGATTTCCCTAAAAATCTTTCTTGATTATTACTGAGGAGTAAGAACAAACAATTTATATCTGTCTGTTGGGATCATAAGACTTCTTCCACCATTCCCCGCTCTTAAGGAGTGCGGAACCACCCTTATGTGGAAATAAACAAAAAAGAGAAGTGCTCTGCAAAAGAAAAGAAAAACAAAATATGCAATTGTCAAATGCAGGATAGCGGGTCTCATTGAGAGCCAGCCTACCATGATCATAAGGATGGAAGCGAAGTGGCATTCCCATTACGACCACCACACCGGGGATATGATCCGAAGGTAAATTAACAAGCAAACCTTGGAACAGGGGGTCTCATCACGAGCCGGCCTGACCACGTTTCACGCCTACTTGTGAATGGTATTATGGCTATATGGTTACCAAGCCAGCATAATGACGTGCATTTTTGACAAAGCACTCTTAAAGAAATACACAAAGGATCATGGTTCCGGAGGGTGAAATAAACAACTCTGTCAAGGTTATGAACACCTGTGGGTAGCAGAGCTCTGTTAATGACATAGAAGTCGTAACAATTACACCAACAGGTATGATATTAAATCTTTCTGTCTCTTATATCCTTTGCATAAATCATATGTCACACCCTGATGTATATATCGCATGAATATTTATTACCACCAATCATCGCAACGGAACTGACAATGAATACAGGAGACTTCGTACATTTGACAGATGTCCAATCCCCCGGTTCCTCATTATGTCACGCAGGCTCTTATATAAAATGCGATCTACCTTTTTGCCTCGGTTTCGGCATATCGCTGTTTTTCTAAAACATGGCATAATTCCATATGTTGTTCTTCATGATTTGACTCCTGAATGGCTGCTGCTCCTCTCTTTGACGACTGGGGATAGCCTATCAGATCGCGAGGGGGAGGTAACCTCATTACTCCATGGATTACGTGGCTGCACACCATTCGGGCAAGATAATGTCCGAAGGAGTGACATGGTTTAACGGGATGATGATTTCATTCTACAGAGATTGCCGTCCACGATCATTTTTTCGTTGCATGCTCGGTGGTCTTTTCCAAAATTTGACAACGATCATCCTCTCTGCGTCGCAAACACCGTAAGCAGTTGCTGTTCCATTTCTAAGTAGAATCATGGGCGGAAAAACGGTCCGAAGTGAACCTCACAAGCTAACAGTCTCTGTTGCTGCTCACAAAATCCTAGAAAGTGCAGGATGGTTGAATTACTTCAGCCACCTGCACGAATAAAACGAAGTAGTGGCACTGGAATTCCTGCAGAATTTGCAGGAAAACTACTCCATAGTAGGAGGAAAGCAGGTAGCAGTTACGGAGGATATCATCGCAGAAGTTTCAGGATTACCAGCTGCTGGACCCATATGGACGTTGAAGAAGGAAAGATTACAAAAAGCTATGGAAATTTTCCAGGACGAAGGCCAAAGCTTGACAGTCAAAGGAAAAGGAGTTCTGCCGGAAACACTAGGGGAACCCTGGACCGAGCTAGCGAAGACAGTGCAAAGTTACATCACCTGCGAAGGGAGAAAATATGTGGTAAGGCCTCGTCACTTGAAACTTTTAGCTGTTTTAAAAGGAAAATGATCTGTAAATCTCCCTGCACTTTTAAATTCGCTACTACATGACGTGGCCCGAAGCCTGAAGAAGGTCCAGCACATAGATGCAGTTGTTAGCCACCATGGACTGATTCGGCTAATAGTAAGCCACAGTCTCACCCAACAGCAAAGCACTTGGGAGGAATTGATTGAAATAGTCGAGGGGGGATTGGCTGTACCACCCCCAAAACTTGAACAGTCCTCCAGCACGCCGGAACGTTCAGAAAGACGCAAGGAGCTAGTAGCAAAAAGGAATGCTGCTTCAAAACGGAAATAACCCTCCGGTATGCCAGAATGACCAGAAGAACCCAGAGAACCTACTAGCACACCCAACCAACCTGAAAGACCAAGGAAGTCAGCCCAGTTGGCTCGGATACGAGGAAGGCTGGAAAGGATTCAGGGAACCACGACCCAGCCAATCAAAATTGCGGACGAACCTCCAGAACTAGAAAGAGGATTCTCCAAAGGAAATGCTAAGCAATCAGAGGCCGAAGCTGACCAGCTGGAAGGAGAAATTGAAAAAGGACATGAGCACTTTGAGAAAGAAATGGCCACCAAACAGAGCAACCAAGGAGATGAACACTCTGAGGAAGAAGAGGCCACCGAACAGGGCAATCAGGAAGAAGAAATAACACAGCCAGGGGGTAGCCCGTTGTAGGACCCTCCAGGTGAGGAGGAATTGGTAGTAGTTCTGGCCAATATGGGAGAATATGGCCAGCCCTCCAGCACAAGAGGTGTCCCTGACGATCCCGCAGAGGAAGAATTACCCGAGGAAATGCATGCAGAAAAGGAAGGGGAAGAAAACCTGCCTAGTTATGATAATGAAATGGAAGACAACAATCAGGGACAATCTATCCCCAGGATGTCGGAAGATATCCCAGATGAAGAAGGAGCGAGCTTGAGGACCAAACCCTCTGCTGAGACAAAGGAAATTAAGAAATTAAGAAAGAAGCAGCAGAAGTTGCTGGGCACTATAGCCAGACTCCGGCAGCAAATTTGAATGTTGAAAGCCAGTATGAGAATACAAAAGACCGCAGGGAAAAGGAGGAGGACCGCGGCAGTAAGAACCTCAAAGACAAGAACCCATTTTGTTGGTCGAAACCGCATCAGGAGACCTACTACCGAGGAATAGTCTGCTGTTCCAAATAATAATGAGGAACAGGGTGCTGTTCCAAATAACATGGAAGAATGAACGGAGGGACAGACTGCTGTTCCATCTAACCCTGAAGAACGGATGGACATTCCAATGGAATAGCAAGAGGCTCCGATGGAAGGAGGACCACAGCAATCCTTTATTCGCGTTAAGAAAGAAACAGAAAGCAAAGAGGTCCAAACAGAAGCACCACCCTCATGGGTAATTCGGGTTCTAAATTCCAAGCAACGTAATAGAAAGGTCCAGGTTAAACTTCCAGCCTCTACGGCCTTGTGGAAAAGGGATCCAAAAACCAGGACCTTGCATAAAATGATGAAGGAAGCTCAGCAAGAAGCTGAGCAGCTACGAGAATAGACAGTCCCCAAGGAAAGATACGAAGAACTCCAACAACAACTTCGAGACATCAGTCAATCCGAAAGCCAGGCCTTTGAAGGTTGGCAAAAGGAGCAAGAAAAGGTTGCTAAGGTAACTTGTCGATTAGATAGTGTTGTTAAGAAGATGGACACCATGTGTTCCTTATATAATGACGTTTTGACTTGTAGGGCTCCTCCTAAAAATTATGCTTTATTTTTGCTTGAACGATATCTGAGATTAAAAATAAAAGTCGTTAGGGCAGGAGCACCTATCCACATCAACATTGTTAATGATTTTATAGACTGTTGCAAGCACTATGGAGTTAAAGTTCAAAGGTTATTATGCGAGTTTTACCTGCAAAATCTTGTGCTAGACCAGGAAACTGATTTAAATCCTGGCCCTTTTGTTGGCGATATACAATTCCAAGCCTTTATCTCATTTGGGGTTAACCAGCTGAAGTGGCTCAAAGCTTACAACACCTTCCAGAGACAAGAGAATAGCTTAGATTTATGGGTACGAGATGAACCTAGAGACCCAATGATGCTATGGAGAGAGCATAGGAGTCTTATGAGGATCTCAGGTGTCATTGAGATATTAGGTCCCATGCACGAAGACTTGATCCGGAATAGTCTGGAATATTTCCTGACTATTAAAGACCTTGCCATCGATGCTGCAAAATTTCGATACCGGACCTCTAACCCAAACATCCAGCTCAGGGAACCCTTCAAATATGAGAATTTTGAGCTGGCTGCCAGCTGATTGAGCCTCTATGGGGAACGAATTCTGCGAGCAGGGCCATCTTGGTTGGGGTATCGATTTCGCAGTCCAATTATTTGGCACCCTGCAGCCGGATATCAGGCCTTATATGAGATGCCTGCAGATCAAATAGATCAATTCTTTGACCATCTAGTTGCTCATCACGGTTGTTGGCCTCCTTGCGAGATCCCTTCTCCAGCCTGTTCTCTCACCGCCTTGCATGTCAACTATAACGTTTTCATGAGGCCATGAAACAGGGTAAGCAGGGGGGTGTGTGGAGCACTTGGAAGGTATGCTTTTGACAAGCAATCTAGTGGTTTTTCAATAATAATTCTAACCTTTTCTTCATTATCAATTCAAAGAAGATAAAGGATTTTGATAAATGTGCGAAAATAGACAAAGGAAGCTCAAGTGCTAATAATTGACATTTTTCTATGCAGAAAGACGTGGAAACAAGGGAATGTTGATCAAAAGAGAGAAGCAAAGGGAAAATAACTGTTGTCCCTCCAGCAGGGAACCGGGTGCGGACAAGATCAAGCAAAATTAGAGCCGAATAGCCCAGGGAAAGAATGCAGGATACCGAGTCGGAGAATGCAAGAAAGAAAGGAGAAGAATGGAACGATTAGCGAATCCCTCAGGATCTTTGATCTTGAGGGATCGCTGCTTTAACTTATCCTTGAATATCTAGATACCTCCGTCATTTCTGTTATATAAAGGCACCACGCCATTAAGCGGGGGGACAACTGTTTTTATGATTCTAAGTTTCAAAACAAATTGTGATCATTGAGTCTCGCTGAGACCTGACTTTGTTATACTTTTGTTGATGCGATTAATATAGAAGACTTGGTGTTCATTTCGTCTCTACATCTGGAGTAACTTAAGGCAGTGTACCATTTGCAGCTAAGGGCTCGGCTCTGAAGGACACTTGCTTTTGTATCATTATACGGTGATTTGTGTGTGGTTTGTTTATCTCTGTTATTTAAGTAATCTGATACATCTCTCATGTGATATGCTATGCTCTATTATAATTGATGTCTAAATGATTTCTTTATATCATGTCTTTGCACTGTACAATTGGATCTATTCGAATTGCATCTTTCGGCTATCTCTGTAATAGAATGTTGGTATGAATGTTATTGTCATTGGATCCATGTGAAATAGTATTTGTGAGACTTGAAAGAAATATTACTTTGTTCAGAAATGTAGTCATATCATTCATTATTCTCAGATTGCTATAGTAGTATAGAACATGTACATACGGATGAGGATTGTTGTTCCATAATTCATCGAGGATTGCTGTTCTATTTTATTAGTGCTGTTCTATTTTATTACTGTTGTTCCATTTTATTACTACTGTTCCATTTTATTATTGCTGTTCCATTTGATTATTGTTGTTCCACTTTACTGTTGTTCCATTTCCAGTTTGTTGTTCCATTTTACTTTCTGTCGTTTCATTTACTTGCCTTTGTTGTTTTGGTGTGAGAGAAGGTCTAAGGCTGTAGTGAGCCTCAGCAAGACGCTGCTTAGCTCCCAGACCTATAAGTCCATGCTCTAATTTCCTTTCTTCATCAGTTTCTAGAGGGATGGGTTAATGCTTCCGTACCCTTGACTGATCAACTGTCTTGTGTGATTCTATCTTTTGGGTTAGTTCAATTACAACTTAGCATCTGTTTCCTTTCGAATCATTAGAACACTATACTACTGAGCATTACTTGGACAAATAGCCTCGGATTGAGCTACTCCTTGCAATAACAAAACGTTCCTGGATTGACTTATTAATGTGGGATAATTAGAGGTGTGAGAGACCCTAGTTATAGCTCTAAACACCCCTGATACTGAAATTAAAAATACCATCTGAAACAAGTCTCTAATTAGACTCACATATACCATTCCCTGCAATACACTGCTGATGATGATAGTTTCTACAATTCAATTGAATGAATAAATTCATATTCATTCTGTCTTTAATAAGATGTTCATAGGACATTAAATGTATCTCATGTTGCTTATCCTGTTCATGAATAAGACTTCTTGGAAAAGAATTAACCACCTTAACCAATTTATCTATAAACTGAATCTCACATTTTGAACAATCAACCTTATGTTGTTCCTTAATAACCATGAGTACATGCTTAATTGAACTTATAAAATACTTAACTTGATTTGAAACAGTTAAATCCAAGTTTGATTTGAATTTGTGTGCCCTAACAATAAATTTGACCCCTTCTTTATTTAGGCGATATTTATGTTCTCTTCTGTGAAAGAGTGCATCTCTGTCATAAAGATAAGGACTCCCTAAAACAACTCCACAATGTCTACTGAGACCACATCTAATTCCACTTCATCGATGTACTTAGATGTAATTTCAAATTTTAACCGACACTGCTTCGTGACATGTATCTAAGTTGATTTATTAATCCATCCTAATGGATATGGTCTTGTATGATTATGTGTTTCCAATCCCAACTAATTAAATATATGTTCAAATATTAAATTTTCTTGCGATCCACTGTCAAACATTGTGTCAATATTTGTATGCTTAGAAGTTATCCTTATGTGGAAGATTTCAACTCATTTATCCTCATGTGGAGGATTGATGTTTGAAGAAGATACATTAGATTTCAAACTTGAACCAATATCAGAAGTTTTACCTATCGTAACCATGGCGGTTATTTTCCTTTCATCACCTGAATCTGAACCGAGGTCTTGTTGGATTTATGCATTAGCCTTATTTTCATCCTTTGTGTTAAGGAACCTTTTGGGCTTAAGTTTTGGATGAAGTTTCCAACACTTTGATTCATCATGACTGATTCTCTGGCAATGAGAATAGGTAGGTTTTTCCTTCTGAATGATCACTATTTCTTTCTCTTTAAAATGTTCCCCTTACTGTCTCTGGATTCTCTGTTTTCCATCTCTTTGGATGAATGAGATGACAACTTGAATGGTCTGCCACCTAATTCAATATGTATGGCTTGAAAACACACCTCGTCAAAATCATCAGGATTAAACATTAATAAAGTATGCTGCAAATATGAATGTAAACTGCCAATATATTTTAACAAAGTTTCTTGTGTATCTGATGAAATACCGAGCACCAATGCTTTCTTCTGGAAATCCTGAGTAAACTCCTGAACACTCTACCCTTTACTTTGCCTCAGATGCTTCCAATCAATAACAACTTGTTGCATGTATCCTAAAGGATACAATTGTTTCCTAAGAGCTTTCAAAAACTTAGACCATGAAGAGATAACTTTTCCCATTTGCTTTACATCTAACTGAGTTTTTCTTTCCCACTAGATTAAAGTTGTTCCCTGTTGTAAATAATACTGAGAGGGGGGGGTGAATAAGTATTATCAAGTTCTTCCTTATTTACACTTTGAATTATTTTTGCATGTCAGTACCATAAAATAATGAGCATAAACAAAGAAAACAGACAGTCGCACCAAAGAACACCAGATGTAAGGTGGAAACCTAATGTGGGTGAAAACCACCTGCTGCAATATGTCTCTATCTTCTTTCAGTTTGAAACTTCTTTTACAATGATTTTGTACTGGTGCAGTCCTTTACCAGTACGGAGGCTACAACCTGCCGAGAGCTACGACTCTCTCTCATTTTCCAATCTCTCCTGGAAGGGAGCTACAACCCCCTACTTCTTTTCTTTCAAGGACCACTTTTCATAAATTTTCAAACTGGATCCATAAACATCAAGAGATCATCAAGTACAAGTAAATCACCCAGTCAACTGCAGTAACCAGATCAACAGTAACAGTAAACTAAACCCAGAACACCTTATCAACAGAAGCATTCATCCAACAAAAGGTCTTAAGACAGATACGCAGTTTTTCTTTCTTTGGTCTACATGCGTACACACTTCACCTTCTGCTCCCCTGCATATACACGCAAAGACCCTTCTGCTTCACCGCGTACCCATGCACTGTTTCTTCAATCACGCTGCGTACTGTTACTATAGGCATGCACCCACAGATACTATCGCGCTGCGTACTGCTACTGTAGCCACGCACCCACAGATGTTATCATGTCGCGTACCTACGCACCTGCAGCTTCTAGAGCATTGCGTACTTTCCCTGTGCCTACACACCTGAACCTCTGTCACACTGCGTACCCACGCACTACGCCTTCTTCTGCTCTGTGTACCCACACACTTCTCCTTCTTCTTCTCTGTGTACCCATGCACTTGCGCCGTTAATCACCTGCGTACCTCTGATTAGGGCTGAAATAGCAGTCTCCCAGAGTGCCACCGATAGTTAGATGCTCAGATCTGATCATGCGCTCAAAAGATCACCCTTCATAGATTCGCCTTTAACTTCACTTTTATATAGATCAAGCTTTTGAAAAACAATAACCCAATATTTCCGATCTTAAGATATTTAATTTGCAAAAGATACATAGCCAAGTGATCTCCTTTGCTTTATATAGGCAAGCTCTTCTTAAAATCATGGATCAATACCGTAGATAACCAATACAAGGGGCCCAAAAACATGGGGCTCAATAATAATAATAATAATAATATAAAGCAATACCACGGGCCAAAACCATAGAATCAAGAATGGCAGGCTAAATACCACGAACCAAACATAAGAAAGCCCATGTGAGCGCACTTTACTACCTTGAAGTGTGTGCACTAGGGTCCGCACCTTATGAACAGGTAACTTGCGGGTATGACTGCACTTCCTGTATGGGTAACCTGCGGGTCTGCACCTTTTGAACCATTCACCTACGAGCCTCTTAATTTCCATCATTTTGAGAGCCTGAACAGACCATTGCCACTTGAGTGATTTGCCATCAAGTACAACACCTGTATCATAGAGCCATACCAGAATCATAATGCCAACAATCTCCCCCTTTGGACTTGATGGCAACCTTAAGATCCTCAACGTCATTCTCCCCCTTTGACATCAAGGGCAAAAGATTATGGTCCCCCTAAGAACATGCTCCCCCTGACTATAAACCAGATCTGTAAAGAGGAAACAGAATCCACCAAACACCATAAATGATCATGAAAGAGATAGAGACATATTGCAGCCATGTTTCCCATAATGCCAACAATGCATTATATGTGCTCCCCCTGCACCTGTGCCATCGATCTGCAACCAATCCATAAACCAGCAAATGTACACGTATACCATGTATAGACCTTGCATACAACCAATAGATGAGATTCAACAATAAGATGATGCATCAACAACCCCCAGCTTTTTCCTGAGGTATTCAAAAGTATCCCTGGGCAATGGTTTGGTGAGTATATCTTTGAATTCATGACAGGGTTCTTTGAAATTCTGATTGCACTTGTATTATCACATAGGATGGAGATAGGTGGTGTACAAGTGATTTGAAAATCCTGCAGGGTCTGCATCATCCAAAGAAGTTGAGTGCAGCAAGATGCAACAGCAACATATTCTGCTTCGGCTGTAGACAAGGCAATCGAACTCTGTTTCTTGCTGAACCAAGATACTAATTTGGAACCCATAAAGAATGCACCACCACTTGTGCTGTTCCTTTCATCCATGCTTTCGGCCCAATCTGCATCTATATAAGCATGAAATGTGAGATCTGTATCTCTAGGATACCATATACCATAATTTTGAGTTCCTTGAAGATATTTGAAAATTCTCTTCACTGCCTGAAGATGAGTTTCCTTTGGATTTGCCTGAAATCTTCCAACTATTCCTACTGCATGCATGATGTCTG